>JAGFBZ010001678.1:0-285000 GCA_018398805.1 Hirundichthys speculiger
GGTGGAAATGGATGCCATCACGCTGTAAATCAAGCACAGATACTCTGCAGCAGTCATTTCATGGCAACAATATAAAACGGTAAAATGTATTTCCTCCTCATAGTCACAGTCACATATGCATATATGCATTTAGTGATATTAAACTGATTTGTCAAAGAAAAGGAATTGACTTACCAAATACACAGAATCTGCCTGATGTCCAGAACGATGCCATTGAGTTGGGCAATGAAAACAACTCCAACCACCTCATAAAGGACGGTTCCATTCATGTTGAGCGTGGTGGCAATGGGCAGCACGAAACGGCTGACTCTTCTGTCACACCTCAGTCTGGTCTCACAACATTGGAAGGTGATAGGAAGTGTGGCAGAGCTTTAAGAGACCACATCATTTGTTAGTGTACAATCCACATGAAAAAAAAAATTGATGATTAACATGCAGATAATTTGTGTCCATGAACTTATATAGATTTATGTTTCATCCTTCAAGTGTCATTTTTATGGATATTGACTTTTACGTAAGGAATAAGTGAGGTTTGTTGTAAGTTGGGGGGGGGGGGTCATCTGGACAAAGCAGGCAGCACTGTGAGGATCATGTTCTTTGATTTCTCTTTCTTAACACCATCCAGCCTGTTTTACTATGTAGGAAACTCCAGAAGTGACAGGTGGACGCCTCCATAATCACCTGGATCACTGACTATTTGACAAACAGACCACAGTTTGTGAGACTGAATGGATGTGTCTGACAAGGTGGTTAGCAGCACAGGAGCACCACAGGGAACCGGACTCTTATCAGTCCTCTTCAGTCTGTACACCTCAGACTTCCAGTTCAAGTCGGAGTCCTGTCATCTGCAGAAATACTCAGATTACTCTGCAGTTGTGGGGTGCATCAATGATGGACAAGTGACTGAGTACAGAGAAGTGGTGCACCGCTTTGTGGCATGGCGTGGGAACAATCATCTCATCTTCAATGTGAACAAGATAAAAGAGATGATTGTGGAGTTTAAGAGAGCCAGGATTAAGTCAAACAGTATTTCCATCATGGGAGAGGAAGTGGAAGTGCAAATACCTCAGTGTTCACCTGGACAACTGACTAGACTGGAGTCACAATAATGACACTGTCTACAAGAAGGGACAGAGCAGACTTTACTTCTGTAGGAAGCTTAGGTCCTTCAATGTTTGCAGCAAGATGTAACATATCTTTAAGAAGTCTGTTTTGGAGAGTGCAGTCTATCTGCAATCATCTGTTGGGGGAGCAGCATCAGAGACAGTAACTTAAAGAAACTGATAAAGAAGACTGGCTCTGTTTTGGGGACTGTTCTGGAGATGATGGTGAAAAGAAGGATACTTCATAACACAAAAAGCATAATGGGCAACGCTGAGCACCCTCTTCAGAACACAGTGATTTAGCAACAGTCATCCTGTCAGAGGCTTCTTCAGATCTGCTGCAACACAGACCACTACAGGTGATCCTTCCTGCCCACAGAAGTAACCATCTATAATGAATCTTTGAAGAGACTTAAATCATGACAAATAATTTAACGATTGATTTCCCTTTGAGAAATAATAAAGTATTTTTGAACTGAGTTGAAATGACAGTCCAAGTGGAATAGGTTCAAATGAGCAAAACCAGTGTAGCAGGGTAGGCATGTTATCAGTATTAGGACAGAAAGTGTTGTCTGGAGAGATACGTCTGCAACAGATTAATGAAGGTAGAGAGGGATGCACCTGCTCTGGTGTCTTGTTTCAACATTGTGAAACCACAGATCACAACAGTCTGTATTGAGAATAGTTTGTGTGTGAGGATGATGGTTCAGGACGATGATTCTTAGAGGACTGCAGTAGTCAACTATGAGGATAAGCCTATAGCACTGAGTTTAGATAGCTGTGGATTTCCCAGAGGTCTCGCTGCAAGGAACTTTATCCATCCATCCATTATCCACACCTGTTTAGTCTTATCTAGGGTAAGCAACATTAGTGACTTGAATTTGATTATCTCAGCCATGGAGTGCCAGTAGTGTGACATGACCTTTTTGATTTATCAAATACCAGATGAGTTCTAGATTATTTGGAGGGGTTTCTCTGACCATGCAGGTTCGAGAAGAACACTGCTTTATCTGAGTAAATACATTACATGCACAACACCAAAAGCTGGGTGGCAAACGGAGTCACATAAAACCCAATATCTCTTATGTTGTAAAGTACAAACTAACATGATAGAGGGATCAATGCTATTTGGTAGGATAAAGACAACTGGTTACTTTTATACTGATATAGTACTGTCTGGACGATGATACTGTCTGAAAATGATAGTTACAGATAGGTTACATCTGTGTAGTAGTTATATAAACACGCATGCAAGCAGATGACCAGACTCAGGGAGGAATGAAGATGGGGGAATCTGTGGGGCTTCACTAGGATGCTATCTTACCTGGACGAGATGAGTAGGGCATTTACTAAGGCAGGATAAATGGACTTGAAGATGGCATAGGGGTTCTTTCTCACAAACAGGAAGTATATCAGAGGAAGAACTACAAATCCATGTATGACAAGCCTGAAACGAAGAAACAATGTACAATCATTGCTGGCTATGTTGGTATTAGTTAGTTAGGTGGTTCAAAGCAAGACCACAAAATGTATTCCTCTGAGAGGAGAAATAATGAATGTCTCCTGTAAAATGTTCATTTGGATGCATACAACATTACAGCACACTCTTGTTCAAGTCAATTCACTTTGAGGTTTTGCTGCTCCAGGTCATTTTAATCTGATCTGACCAGGCTTTTGGTGACTAAAGTTAGCAAACATGACAAAGACATTGCTTTCTTACTGACAGTCAAAGTGCAGATTTTATGATCTTTTTGTTCATTATCACTGTGGGTTCTCTTTAGTAACATTAGGTAACACATCTGGTTATTGTATTGTATTGTATTATATGACAGAAAGCAGCTTAGGTAGGAGATATGCAGCAAAGTCAGTGACATGTCTGCAGTAGGGTGATATCTTACACAAGTCAACACAGAAAAGTTCAGCCATTTCTTTGAGAATTCAAAATTTCAATTATCTTTTTGAAAAAAATTATATATGTAGTCTTGCTTTAAAGTCAGTGGCTGCATTTCAAATTCCATGGTTTTTTTTGTACGAGATTGTTCTAATTTTAGATTATTTTTGTTAATTTTCTTTATCCAGTGTGATTGTGTGACATGGAGGCCTCTGACCTGCGTGTGTGTGTATAAATTAAATAAATTCATCAACTCATAAATTAAATTCATAAATGCTGATGAAAGCTGCTGCATGAGGATTCATAGTGTCAGGAGTTGTAAAACAGCGCTAAAACAGTATTGGTGAACATACCCTAGACCAACTGCTCCTATAAGCTTTCCCATGTCGAAGATGATTTCCCAGTCGTGAACCTCAGTTATCTGGTTTGCAACCAGGAAGAACGTTCCAATTGGGAAGTACCTGAAACAGTCATCATTGTGTGAAAAAATGGTGGGTGCTCTAACCATTAAGTTTTTGCTGAGGACATAAATGTAAGAACTAAATTATGGTTAAAGGAATTTGTTCACACATTTGAATATTATTAAGACCATTAAAAAATCTGAAACCTCATCAGTACAGGTGTTAGACTAGTAAAATTGTTAAAAGGACAGTCTTAATATTTTTTATATCTGCATTATGAAAATCACATTCTAATTCACTCCATGTATGAATACAAAAACTTGCTTAGAGAATATTTTGGGGTTAAATCACCTCTGGCTCTCTAACTAGATGGTAATGAGTATAAACTTTTGTTAGGGAGCACAACTAAGTGAATCAAAACAGTTTAGAGTTTGATTATATGTTTGCAGCATAAAGGATTTAACATTAGCCCAGTGGGCAAATAGTGATAAATTGCTATTTTAAGAATCTGACAAGACTCAAAAATGTCATTCCATTCATTTGAAGTGATAGTGTCGATAGGGTCTCTACAGATGAACTAAGGTCATTTTAACTTTTTGAGGATACAGAAAGTGGATGAAAAATGACTGTTTTGTTCTTAGTGGGCATAGCTTTCAGGTTGCCACCATCTTAACTCCATACCAAATGACTACCCCATGACGGCTATACTGCTGTCAAGAGATGCTAAATGAGGAGGAGAGTTACTGGCCACTGTTTCCATAGAACTGGGTCATTATGACACTTCAAAGAAAGGAGTGGCCACGACCTCTCCTCCTCATTTTGCAGATACTGACAATCATAAATCTGACATTTGGTGGTCGGATTAAGACAGTGGCTAACCAAATGGAAAGATGTTGCTGTTGTCCCTTTTTAATACACACTTTGCACCCTCACAGTTACAGTTAACTTGATTCATATTTTTGGACCCTATCCACACTATCACTTAAAAGGAGTAAAAAACATTGAGTCTTGTCAGAGGCTTGAAATAGCAATTCATTATGATGTCACTATTTGCCTTCTGGGCTAATGTTAAATTCATTGTGTTTCAAACGTATATTCTTTTCAAACTCAAATCCAGTTCTATTCAAATTACTTTTCTCCCTAATGAACGCTCTTTAAACTCATTACCATCTGGTAATAGAACCAGGATTTATTTAACTCTGGAATATTCGTTTCACACACAGCCAAATCAGGGGCTGCTTTTATTAAAAAGTATTTATTAAAATATGGAGAAAACATATTGGAACTTTTCCATAGTGTTCCATAGTGTCATTTTACCACATTATCCAGTTGAAAAGGGTTTTAAAGGCCTGGTTGACTTCATCAAGGGCTTCCAGAAACAGTCTTGCTCCTTCACCACGATTTGCAGCAAAGATGCCAACAATTAAAGACCAAACAATCAGGCCCATTACGTTGGCTCCTGGAACATAAGTGGCCAACAGCTGCATTTTTCCCTTATCCTGTAACAGATAATAATGATCTAAGAGCAAAATTCTGTAACCAGAATTTTCAGTACAAATAAAAACTTTATATTATGTGAAACCAGGGTAATATTATTATTACAATTTTCAAACCAGGAGTTTGCTCATCATCATCCTCTGTAGGAACCACCACTACTGCAGTCTTGTACTATAAGGAAACACATTTATTCACTTCACAAATAGAACTTGGACAGTAAGAAAAAATGAACAGCAGACGTGAACCAAAAACATACCTGCTTGAAGCAAGCCCGAATCAAGCTATCTGGAAACATATTCCTATGTGCAGTAAAGGAAAGTCACACTAAGAATGAGCTTGTACATGTTGACCAAAGACACGAGAAACACATCAGAGGACATGATGTTTTGCCAAACAGAAAGTCTTATAACCACTGAACAAAACAAAACAAAAAAAAAAGGTGGATGGATTCAAGGATTATGGATTATTAAGACCTGCCCCAAAAACTTTGGTGAAAACTGTTTTCTCACATTAAAAAATCCATGATGACAATAGCAGTTGAGAAGGACTCCTGTTCCTCTGCCTCATTTGACACAGCAAGATGCCGTCCAGGCTTCAACGCCATAACCAAGACCATTCCTAAACACACAATCCAAAACTGAATGTAAGAGGCAAATTTTGAAAAAACATTGAAGTTGAGTTTCCTGAAGAAACCAATGTATCAGTCTTACCTACAGCCACAGCCAGAAAGGTGGTTGAGATGATATATGTGCCAGTGTAAGCAACAAGTTTTCTGGAAGCTGCGTTTGTAAGACGACCAGAAGCTGATAAAATAAAACCACAACATTAAGCTCTAGACTGCTACCAAAGGCTTTTCTAAGTTCAACCTCTCAGACAAACAGCCTGTGTTTTTTCTGACAGCTGCAGCTGACCCATCAAGTTGGGTCATGAGATTGGTTCGTTCCCATAGCAATGGCAGAAAATGGAGATTGTGGCAGTGGAGAAATTAAGTGTGTGAGTAAACTGAGCTGTACAGATTTTCGGGCTGACCAGTGAGCCTAACACTGACGTTTTTTAGTTGCAGGAGGAAACTGGAGTAGCCAGAGAAAACCCATGCAAGCATGGGGAGAACATGGATATTCCACACAAAAAGGCCCCAGCTGTGATTTGAACCAGGGACTTTCTAGTTGTGAGCTGTCACTGCTAAACAGGAAGCAAAAAACACCAGCTGCCCTGTTAATCGTTTTGATTTTCTCATTTTAAATTTTCTATATATAACATGTAAACATAACACGTTACGAAAACTGTTAGCCTCTTTAGAAATACACCAGCAGCTTACCTGTTATCACACTTGTCACAAGTAAAGGAACCGTAAACACCTGAAGCAGGTCTAGGAAAATGTTTCCTGGAAAGCCGATGTATAGGTTACTAAATTCACCAGAAGGCGGAAAGAACTTCAGAAGAGAGCCTAGGCCAAACCCTGTGTGACAAAAATGGCAGTAAATTGATTCAAACAAGCAAATGAGGGATGCTATATGCATGTAAAGATTTCATCTTTTCAGCCAGATATATCTCAGTGAGAATTCTTGAACAAATTTAAGGGCAAAACACAACCACGCTGGACTTTTGAATAAATTTGAAATGAAAATATACATGTTTGTATTTGAAAATATATATATCAAACACAGTATACATTAAAAGTTTATAATAATAATAATAACACACAAATAAAAACAAAATATCCCATGAAACCAGCCAAACATATATTATATTGAACAATGAGGACATTGAAATAAGGATGAGAGTTAATTATGTATGTATGATGTACTATGACACTGTAACTGTTTGACACTGTAATTGTTTGTAGAAAAATTTAATTAAAAAATAAGTAAAAAAAAAAAAAAGAAACCAGCCAAACATGTCAACATGCCATTTACACATATTGAATGACAGGACAGGTGTCTTGAATGCAACAATTTATTTTAAAAGTTTCTGTTTCCCAGTTGGTATTATTATTATTATTATTATTATTATTATTATCATTACCTTTTTTCAGTCCTTTGAAATTAAACTCAATAGAAGGTCTGTCATTTCATTGACTAAGAGTTAGGAGTATACTGACAACTTGTGGACAAATGTAGGAAACAAAAGTCTGACATTACATTCGCCTCAAAGAGAGCTATAACCAGAGATGCATGATGGTTAATTCTCACCTGATGGTTAACCCTCACATGGAAAACGCAGTTTCCCAAAAGTCAAGAGAACATTTCTTTGCAGTCAGGCATGAATTACTCAGATGTTGCTGAACTTTCATGTCATGATAAGTAAAATGATTCATAACAAACTTCAACTGACATCTCTGCATCAAGTGCAGGGGCGCCGCTAGGGATTTTGGGCCCCATGAAAAGAATCTTTACCGGGCCCCCCAACACAGCGGCGAAATTTGTTGATGCTATTTTTGATCATCATTAGGGGCCTCTCTGGGCCCCCCTCAATCATGGGCCCCTATAATCCATATCCCTAACCCCCCCTTTTCGGCGCCCCAGATCAAGTGTATAACATGTTAGGTTCTAAATATGCACAAATGATAATCAAACATCCAACGAAAAGCCACATAGCAGATATACAGCATAGGCAGTCAGGGTGACAAAGTTAAAGATTTATAATGTATTGGGAGAGATGGAGAACATGAAACTTAACCTACACATTACATTTATTTATTTAAAACAAATATTGACCTCCACAATATGTTTGAGTCAGTACAGGCTGAAATGTCAATCAGAAATGGAGGATGGGGCATGAAATTTAATCACAATACTTTATAAGATTCAGAACATGAACCATTTTAAAAAGATGAATCAAGCCTTTTGTATCATAATTAACAGTTATCTATATAAAGAATTTAAATTATACCAACCATTCAAGTTATGGAAGTTACTTGGTTGATACATCCATGACTTCCAAAGACCAGCATTGCTCCTGAGTCACATATTAATTTGAGCTCAAGTTTTTCACCCTCAAAGATGAAATGTGACACATGGATATAATGAATAGAAACTCTTTTATGAAGTTGGATGTACTGACTTTAACTGTCTTTACAGTATCTTCTTTTGGTTAATTGGTTATCTCCTGCCTTTCAACATCTGCAGGCTGATGTGTGGAGAGCCCATGTGAACAACTTTACTTTTCTCATAGCATTCCTGTATTTGGTAAGTGACTAGAGCAGTGATTGGGCCGCGGCCCCCTGGTGGGCCGTCGTGGTACTGGAGGTGGGCCGTGAGAGGTCATTAAAATTAAACAAATATGTTTTAAATCCTCGATCTTTTTTAAATATGTTTTTAATTACTGTAAAATATTCATGAGATGAATGAGAAGTGTCATCTTATTTGTTGACCCCTTACATTAATATCAGAACATAGCTTCTAGTCCTGGATGTTGATCACAGTTGTGATTAAAATTTTGGGTGAGCCACGGAGATTTTTCACATTTCAAATTGGGCCTTGGTATGCTGAAGTTTGGGAATGGCTGAACTAGGGTTTAAAGTTTGCAAATAGAACTAAAATCCAGTCTTGGAACTAATGTTATTCTGCAAAATAAAAAAAAATAAAAAAAAAAAAAACTGTAAAGTCAATCTGTCAATCCAGAGCTGTATTTTATTTTTTTAGTGCTCAACTTATCAACTGCCTGAGGTTTTAGAAAGGCACAGGTCTGGGAACTAAACTCAAGACAATGGGACAAAACAGCTAATGAAGTAGCTAATGTGTGGTGAGTCCAGATTTCAGATGTAGAAGAGAGTAAAATCAAGCGCCTATAGGCATTAACTATGAAGTATTGTTATCAAGTATTGTTCATTGTACATTAAATACCAGTAAAATGTACAAGTTCTTCTGTAAAGTTGTTTACATTTGTGTTGTATTTTTTTATAAAAATTTTCTGGTAACCACAGCTGCCAGTTTTTTTTTGTAAAAACAACGGAATTTTTTTTACAGTGTACTGCCGGCCTGTAGGAGCATTTTTACAGTTAGTGTACCCTGGTTGCCAGGCAACAGACAGTGACTTTCATTAGATGCAATGTCAGTCAAAATATATATATATATATGTATATATATATATTCTCAAAATTATGTTTTGTGTCAACATTATGCCTAATTTTAACTCCAAACCAATATTCATCCTCAAACCACATTTTGGCAACACACTAACAGTTTGACGTTTTAACAGTTAAACCGTTAAAGTCAGATATAGCGACCCTATGACTCTATTTGTCTAATGTTGAAAAAGCAATATAATTATTTTATGAAATAGCGCACAACATTAATTATTTGGTCAACTTCTTACAACTTACCCAGGACGACAGCGAACAGAGTTAGAGCCTGAAATTTGTTTCTCCACAGTCGAGGACAGCGGCTGTTCACATCAGCGCTGCTGCCGTCCGTGTCTGCGGGGCCGACAGCTGATCCGTCCTCCATGTCTGAGCAGCAATAAAGCTCATAACCACACATTTCTTCACATTCTTCACTAACGTGTCGTTATTGTTTTACAAGACATTTTCAATTAGTTAGTTAATAACTCACCAAAATCAAGAGAGCTCGGGGATGTGATTCTCCTTCAAGAAAAACTGCAGTTCTAAGTTTTATAATGAAAGTTTGGTAACCAAACAAAACAGAACTGTTTACTTTTGAACACATAAAATACCGTAACGATTTTTTTCCGTGCAGTTGGAAACTCAATTAACCAATTTAAATTAGTTCTACTACTCTGAGACCAAAATTACTGCATTCATCTTATGACTGGGGTTGTTATTTGTCAAACTCCTCTTTTTTCAGTGAATTTAAAGTTGAATTTATCAAAGTTTGATTAATTACTAATTGACATTTGAATTTTATTCAAGGATTAAGCAGGGATAGATAATGGATAGATGGATGGATGAATTTTATTCAATTAAACTGACAGACCAACGACGGGGAAACAGTGACTCCTGGTGGCAGCTTGACAAAATAAAAGCCCAAGTTTCCTTTTATTTTATTATAAATAGATTAAAATAAAAACTATTATCAATATTAAATTCGGTTTGGAATAGATACAATAATAAAAAATATTGAATAGATATAATAGATGTAATACTTGAGATTTATAGGTGTTGTGAAAGAGGACATAAAGTTAGTTGGTGAGAGAAGAGGATGCAGAGGATTGGTTAGATGGAGGCAGAGAACGCCACAAGGAAAAGAAGAAGAAACTATAACACTTATCTATAAAAAAAAAAAAAACGTTGTTTGTTTGTTTTTAATTTATTTAAAGAACAGCATGGTGGCTTGGTGGTTAGCACTCTTGCCCCACAGCAGGATGGTTCGTCGTTGAACCCTGACAGGGGCATTTCTGTGTGGAGTTCTAATGTTGTCCTCATACTTGCATGGGTTTCTCCAGGTTCTCTTAATTGGTGGTTCTTGATTGCCCAAAGGCACTTCCATCCATCCACTCAGGACAGTTCACTCAGTCTGTCTCAGATGACTAGACTCCTCAAGCTATCTCTAAGGGACAGTCAGAGGAAATTTATCTCACTTGCTTGAATGTGTGATCTCATGCTATCACAGTGTACAACTGACATTTTCATCACTACAGGATGCAGGCTCGGTGTCATGGGGGGTCATTCGCGGGCCATGCCCCCCCCAAATGAGTTATTGTGCCCCCCTCCACTCGCCCACAAGCAGGCCAAGCCTTTGTGCCAAACTTTGTTATTGATTACTTATCCCATTGAACGTGAAATCATCCTTCGTAAATTACATTTAAAAAATAAATTTACAGAAAAACTGGAGTTGGCCCATGCGCTTGTTGCACTGAACCCAGAAAGTGACACATTTCTGGACGTGACGGCTGTACGAGGTTGCTAAACAGTTTTTCAACTCTCAAAAACAATCTCAGCCAGTCGAGGGGGACTGGACTGTACAGCACATCATCTCCAAGTACCACACGCATCTCACCACAATGTCCAGTACTGACTGCTTTCAAACATGCTTTAACATTTGAAGCCTCCACAGCCATGTGTGAGAACTCATTCTCCACCCTGAGAAACGTATTTACGGACCACAGACGCGTCATGGTCCACAGAAGAAAGGCCCAGTTGGTTCAGCTGGCGTTTGAAAGGGACTTAACCAGAAAGTGTAACGAAGCTGAAGTTGGTTTCCGATTCCAGCTTCCGATTCGGGAAATGGCTAAAGGGCTATTACACTTAACTTTCCCTAAAATCAGATAGTTTAATCTTCTCTGGTTAAGACACTACAACACCCAGACGCTTGAAACCTCCATTAGATTATTCTGCTCTAATAGCAGAATATGTAAAACCATGTCTCTGATTTGTGAAACTTCAATAAAGGGGCATTTCAGCACTTTTTGGGCATCTGGATCACACTAGAACTGGTGCAGCTCCAAAACTACAACACCCAGACACTTGAAACCTCCACTAGATTGTTGTCAACGTCAAAATAGGCAAGTGTGTGCTCGTATGACAAGTCATAGTTAAAACCATAAAAATGCCAAACTTCAAGCTTGTAAACATTTTTATTTCTTTATTTCTTCCATTTTAGAGATTTGAATGTCTCTCTTTTTCTATTTGTAGTCGCATGAGAAGCTCCTCTCTCTTTTACTTGAGTTCTTTGTGTGTTGTTTTTATACACAATCTTTCTGTGGATGCTCACATTGCTTCAGTCAGTTTAATTCTCTTACCTCTCCTCCATTTGGCCATGTTCAATGTGTTCCACTGCCTCAGCTCTGGTTAGTTTTTTTATCTTTTCCAGTGCATTTATGGATGCCTGTGTTACATCCAAAAATGTAATGTTAAAAACTGTCTTCTAAAATACAAATATTTACTTTACATTCTAATAAAAGTTACGAAGGCTTTACGCTAGCATGTTTCACTATTTCAGAGCCTGCTTCACCTCACCTATTTCTACCTATCTTTGTTGTGTCCAGTGGACTTTCAAACTACATATTTCTTTTGAAAATGATTTTTGTTGCTACAGGTCTTCTTTCATAAGTCAATAAGCATGAAGAACAGGTGAAACTAAAGGAGATGGCATGAAGGGAAAGGGAACAGAAGCCCATATAGCTGCATCAGTGACCGTAGACTTTCATTTTGGTGAACATACTAGACCACTGAACTACTTTTCTGAATATTATTTCTGACTTTACTCTGTTTTATTGCCATTTTCTGCTGTCATGACCTGCTGGTCCAGGAGAAGTGAATGCTACAAATCAAAGACTCGATGCTCTGCTGTGTTTCATTTTTTAATTTGAATCAAATTAAATAATTAAAAGATTCTTTTTTGCTGTTCATTTAGGTAATTTCATGAGGTTTACAATTTGACTTACAACGTGTATGTTTTCTGAACACATACTTTTTGTAATTGAAAACACTTTCTCTCTAAAATATGTAATTATTGAGTGATTCCATGTTAAGGTTGAAGTTATGTACAAAGTTATTCCAGTGACTTCCCTCAGACAGCATCACATTCAGCATGTACTTCCTGTCTGAAGAGACCACGTCCATGACTTCAGCTGACATGTTTCTGGAGCTGTCCAGCAGGTCTGATAGCTATTTCATCATTCTGTCAAGTTGGTCATCATCATCAAAGATGATTGGAACCCACTTCTCGTCAAAATGAAAATGTGGCATCACGTTTCCAGACAGAATGTCCTGTAAAATTCAAAAAGACAAAGGCAGTTACTTTGTAAATAAGGACTGTTTTTTTAAACAAGAAAATAAGTGCAGCCTCCAATGTTGTCTTTGAAACAATAAAAATAACTGTAGTCATCTGGCTAAAATGTATTATCTGATTATTTGTGAGTGAGACAAAACCAATAAATTTAAAGTAAATTGATACAAAAAGAATTTTACAGTGGATTCTGTAGGTTCTTGGTGGACTGTAAATATTTTTTGTCTGCTGTCCAATTCACTTTTTTTTTTTGTTCGTTTTGTTTTTTGCTATTACTAAGTCTACCTACTCATTTAATTTTCACATACCAAATAAGTAGTGTGATTTTATCATGGTGTTTATGAAAAAAAAAAAGAGATAGTGATACACTTACTGGAAGTGTTACAAACACCCCCCAAAAAATAGATCCAAAGGAGTATGAATAAATAAACTAAAGTAGGGGTCTTCAAAGGCTGCTGTCCAGCAGCTTGTAGATATGCCCCAGGTCCAACACACCAGACTCCTGCTAATCACCTCATTATTTTACTCAGGGATGTTAAAGCAGAGATACATTTAAAAGTTTGAGGACACCAGCCTGGCAGGCCTGGATTTAAAACCCCCTAATGTAAAGGAAGCCTCACCTTAAGAGTGTCCTCCACACCTTTCTGATCAACAATGAACTTCACAAGCTCTTCATTGCTTTCCTGTCTCGCTTGAACAGCTTCAGCTGCTTTGTCCTAAATTGAACAATGACTTTCATTTTGTTCCTTATTAAATAATACTGAAATATCTTTAACTATACATACAATGCATTTAAAACATGTTATTTATGTTAATAAACAAAAAACCTCAGCAAAACTGAGATGATAGTCTTCTTTATTAACTGACAAAGCTTACCCTGATCATCACAATGTGTCCAACACTGGCTTTAGTTTGAAGTATTTTCTTAATGTTCCTCACTGTAACTCCTACATCTCCATTCCCAGGTTTTCCTAATTCTGCCAGGCCATCATAGAAATGCCACTGTTTGTCTGTTCCTAGTTTGTGGAATGCCACAAAGTGATTTCTTGAGCCAAGGTGATACGTTGTAGCTGCTGGCTCAAACCTGTGTGATTAAACAGTACAGACAATTATTTTTAAAATTAAAATCGTTTGACCTGAGACATTATGTAACATGTAATACATATCAATTTTGTTTTTGCGCTTGTTCCTCAGCAGGATTAAAGAAAAGCTTGTGTCAATGTCCAACAACTGAAAAGCCGGGTCCACAATGTGCAGGTCACCCAACCATTAAATGTCCAATTATAAAATTGGTTGTTTAACATATACTGAGACACAATGTGTGTCTAGAATTCATAACTGTATAGATCTCAACTTTGTAGTGACAAAGTGGATAACATTACTTGGTCAGACAGAAACAAATTTTAAATCTGTATTTTTAAAGCTGAAAAGTCCAAAATCAAATGAGAATTTTTATTAAATCAGAATCCAGAAGCATGAAAATTTAAACTTTTGACTGTACCGAATTAAAGCTTGAATAAAAAGCATAAAAAATAATGGCCTTATTGATTAACACTCGTCACTGTCGCATCTTCCCCTGAAGGCCTTTAAACAAACTGCAGAGGATGCAAAAGCTGCTTATTATGATGACGCAAGACCTCTGACTGCACCAGCGTTTCAAATACTTACATTACAAATAAGGTTCAAGCAAATGATCTAATGTAATTGAGTGAATGAGAATACATTTTAGAAAAAGAAACAACAATCTCCAGAATGTAGGGAAATGTTCTAACTTCAAGGACCAATACAATATGATGAAAAACAGTGAGCTGATCTTCTTCTCATAGCTTCTAGGCACATCAACTACTATTGTCTGGTCTATAACTGATTTTCACAACATGAATTTCACTAAATTAATGAAATTAATTTTTCCTTTAATGCATGGCTCAGAAAGTCTTATCTAAACTCTACATAAGCCTCTCTGAGTTAACCACCCCCCCCCCCCCTCAAAAAAAAAAAAAAAAAAAAATCAATTTTTTGGGGGGGAAAAAAAATAGAGTTAACAGTGCATGTGCTGCTGTCCAGCCAAATACAACCACAATAATAATAAATATATTATTTAAAAAAAGGGGGAGCAAAAATGTGCCACACAGTCAAATAATTTCTGTTATGCAAGTCTTACTTTCCTCCAAGAACTGACTAAACTGATGGCAGAGCTGTTGGATACAGCTTGTCAGAAACATGTCCTCTGTGAACTCCTAAGACCAGAATAAAGCAGGGAAGTCCATGCAGAAAAACACGTTCATGTTTGGCCACCTTTTCAATGCAGGGATCAGGGCAACTGCAAAAATATAAAAATAATCAAATCAAAACAAGGGTTAAGGGTGTTACCTTTGTCATAAGGTTACATGTTATTTATATATAACACTTGAAATATGTTTTTAGTTGCTCACGTTATACCTGTGGCATGGAGGGACTTTTAGAGTCTCATTGGTCAGCAGGAGCAGCCTCAGCATCAGTGACCTCCTCATCACACTCAGATGTGTCTCTTCTTCTGGCTGATACTCCACATTGTCTCTTTCTCAGAAACTTGCTCCTCTTCATCGCTATGCTGATCTGAGTCTTCTCCCTCATTTTCTCCAAAAATTTTATCTAGAATTTCGCTCACCATAAATCTTCTTTTTATTTTTGCACGCTGCAAATTGGAGATGTGCCCTCTGAAGGTCAAATGAGTGACGTCACCTCACATATCTGGACATGCCCGTCTTTGTTTGTTTTGTTTTTTAGCAGTTATACTTGACAAATAAGCTTCCCCTGAATGATTGGGAGAAGAGGTGGCTGTCAGCATGTTGGCTGATAATGCACTTACGATTTCAATTTTGGCTCTAATTATTGCTTTATAATCGTATTTTTATAACCAGGTCGAAACCGACCCTAACACCACAAAGGACATAATTTCAACCAGAGCATTTTAAAATGTAGTGAAAAAACATTTTTTTGTTTAATTTTGTTGAAATCGAGGTTCCTGACAAAGTCAAAAAGCCTTGATGCAATAAAAACATTTTAAGTGATTCTTTTATGCATTTAAAAACTAAAACAGGTTGGTGCCAACCCTAACACAGGAGGAAGGTTAAGCCATGTTTGTCATGTATGATTTTATTTTGAAAGATAAAATCATTACGAAGAGCTTACACTCCTCTGGAACCTAAATCCAAAATATGTTAATTAATGCTTCAGCATTTAAACTGTTTTTTTTACATCAACTTTTTATAAGCATCAAAGGAAAAGTATTCCTAAAAGGACCTTCTGATACAATTTGATGACACAATAAAGATGTAAGTCATGCACATCTGCATTTACACCAACACTTATTTTTATAGTGCAAATTTACAACACTTTATGTCAAGGCACTTTGAAGAAAAAAAAGGTGAATTAAACCTAATAATACATACATTTCAATTGATAGCAGTAATCAAACAAGCCAGTAAAGTTCAAATTATTAT
Source organism: Hirundichthys speculiger (assembly GCA_018398805.1). Classification (NCBI taxonomy): domain Eukaryota; kingdom Metazoa; phylum Chordata; class Actinopteri; order Beloniformes; family Exocoetidae; genus Hirundichthys; species Hirundichthys speculiger. The sequence goes on from JAGFBZ010001678.1 coordinate 16,063, forward strand.
TTCACACTCGTTCCAAACAGTCTCTTTATCTGACGAAAGCCAGGAGATAGCATTCAGTCATGAACGTGCACCATTCACTCTTTGTTCAGCATGGAGCCACAGTGGACAGTCATTTGCATTTGCCTTTAACTTGTGTCACACCCTGATAGCAAGCAAGCATGTTGTGACAAAGGAGAGCAAACACTTCTTTCAGTTTGGAAGAAAATTCCCATCATCAGTGTGAACAGTTATGTGGAGAAATCTGGGCCGGATGATGGTCTGGCCTGGGCCAGTTGGTGGTGGGTGCCTGGCCTCCAGTCCTGACCTCCCCGTCACTTGGTTGCTGTCACTGGATCTGCTCGCCTGGTGCTCTACGTTTTTAGTCTGGTTCAAAAATCAGCTTCAACAAAGGTAAAAAATATTCAGGAGACGACTTGAGAGATAATTCTGGCAAACGCCCTTTATTTACAGCATAAAGGACATGAGACTTGTCTTTGCAAAGAGAAGTCTGATACGATGTAGAAATCACCCTCACTTATACTTCAAACAGACTGGTTTGCTTATCTCTATGGGGCTGGTGCTTTCTAGCCCCCAGATTTTTCTCAATTACCTTGGATCAGCTCAGTTATAATGGTGTCTATTGCATTTACCTTTTTTTGCTGACTAAGCTATAATGGTGTGCTGAAATGCCCCTTTATTGAAGTTTCACAAATCAGAGAAAGGTTTCACAAATCACAGACATGGTTTTAAATATTCTGCTATTAGAGCAGAATAATCTAATGGAGGTTTCAAGTGTCTGGGTGTTGTAGTGTCTTAACCAGAGAAGATTAAAGTATCTGATTTTAGCGAAAGTTAAGTGTAATAGCCCTTTAGCCATTTACCGAATCGGAAGCTGGAATCGGAAACCAACTTCAGCTTCGTCTGCAGACTGGAGTCTTTGTGAGAAACAGACAGACAAGGCGTTATATTGCCATCCTCTATGACAAATCTGTATTTATGGAGGCCCATCTCCACCAATAAGATCCATAGGATCCTGTAAGTCATAATGACACAATTTGTCAAAATAATTAGTGAAAGTCTAAAATAATTATTTATAGGCCTATCAAAATATTGAGTCAGTATGTCAAAAACGTAATATCTTAAAATAAGGAGAAACCTTATTACATACAAGTCCTTATTTTTAGATACTAAATCTGTATTTGGAGATACTAAGTTATATTTTCAGTAAAAAATGTAATTATTTTTAATATAATCATATAATCAAAAAAGTGCCTTGGTCACCCAAACCCAACAGGAATTCATTTTGAATTTAATGTGAAATTGTATCCTAACAATATGGTGATCAAATGACGTGGATTTTTAAATGGCAGATGCTGATCTTTAGAGAGCATAGCATCTGACTTTTGGCATTTAATGCTGATTTCAAAACAAATAACAGTCATCTAAAATTCCATTATGTCATACATACTATAATCTCATACTGTATAAGGTTGTTTTACATGTATTTTATATGAATTACTGAAATAGAGAAATACTTTTGCTTATGCTGTAAATTTTTGACTGTGACTGGAATTTGATGGAGAGCTAGGTACAGTATGTCAGACAAAACATAATTCCACTGTATAATTGTAGACATTACAAAATTGCCTAATATATTTTTAATGGTAGGGGCCCCCTCATCTTAGCTTGCAATTAAATTTGCCAACAGTAAAATACCAACATTTCCATCCTGTCAGATGGTGAACTAAAAACACAGAGGGGCAAGCAGCGGCCGTAGGTTTGACTCCTGCCTGCAGGCTTTTGCTGCATGTCAACCTCTCACTCTTTCTTCCGTTTTCTCATGCTCACTTCTGCTGTCAAAAAAAGGCATAAAAATCATTATTCTTAAAATGAAGAAATTATCAAACAGTAAAACAATTATAATATTTATCTTTGCTAATAAAATAGAACAAACTGTCATGTTTTGCAGTGGCTGAAAGAGGACCAAGGCGCAGGAGATCTCAAAAAGGCAAAGGGTTTAATAACAAAACACAAAAGTCCAAAATGATCAAAAAACACAAAAAGTCAAAATGCAAAAACATACTAATCATAATCCAGGAGACAAGAGGGAAACATACAGGACTGCAAAACACATACTCACAACAATGGACCCACAGAGAACAGGGGAATTGACAGGACTTAAATACACAGAGGAACAAACGAGAGGCAGGTGCAGGGAATCAGTGGTAATGAGGGGAAGGAAGCAAAGCAGAAAACAATAGAGACAAGACAGACCTTCAAAGTAAAACAGGAACCACTAGAGACAGGGAGAGACGCCAACTTGACAGACACAGACACACACAGGGCTGCTATGGCCGACCCAGGCCATAACACAAACAATGCTTTCATAAAAAATGAAATCTTGAAAGTCATTTTTTTTCACCGGTTTAGTTTTACCAAAGATGTGTGGGTTCCCTAGTTTAACACTTTTGGCTGTGTTTTGTACATTCAGGGCTTAAAAAAAAGAAACAACTGGTCAGCACGAGCGTGAACAGTGATAATACAGTCAGACAAGGTTGAAGAAAAGAATGTTATGTACATTCACTTGAATAAGTTACCATTTGCTACTTCAGCTCAGGAACATTAACTTGTGCCTTGTCAGTCTGAGGATGGAAAATCTGTCTATGATTTTATCTTTATCCAATCTGTCAAAGAAGGTAAAAATTATTTAATGAAAAAGACAGCATTACAAAAAGTAAACATCTCATAAATGAATGAGAAATTACAGTTGTGCAAAGTTTCTGGAGCAATCCAAGACTCAGGTGCAGAGACACAATGTAAAACACAAAAGACAATCAGTCAAATCAAGTGAACAAATCCATGTGAGAAGAATAAATAAGATCAGAACAGGAAGCAAATTCCAAAAATGCAAACTGACTGTCACAAGAAAAAGACTGTAATGTAACAACTAGGGCTGGGCAACGATTAAAATTTTTAATCGCGATTAATCTCATTATTTCCCTGATTAATCGCGATTAATCGCATTGTATACGCAAAATCAAATAATAAATTCAAAAGTAGTGTAAAATCCACTGTTATTTAAATGTTCTGCTGCCATATGAACTAAAGTGTCATAACATTTGTTGTTCAAACACTTTTAACATCAGCACTTGTCAGTAACACATATTTAGTGTAAATCTCATCTTAAAAAATGTAAAATAAATTAAAGCTTATTGCCACTGCCAGGGCATTAATGTCATCCTGTTTTTATAAAAATTAAAAAAAAAGTCAACAAACAAAATCCAAAAAAAAGATTGTGGCTCAGCACAATCAGAACATTAAAACAGGTAATTTCTGAGGTAACAGCAGAAACTTTTAACGGGGAGTTCAACTTGTCAGTTGTTACAAATAACCTTGTTTCTGTTGAATCCTCCGTCTGGGAGAACTTTAAAATGAAAATGTCCATGTTAAAGTTCAGTTACTTTACCAATTCGTGTATCATGCATTCTTTCCATTTTCAATTGTCAATCAAAAATTAAAAAGTGAAATTTTAATATGTTTTTCGTTATTTAATCTAACAAAAAAAAAAAAAAAGGAAAAAATGCCTGTTTTCTTTTTTCTTATATTTCAATTTTAGACTTGGATCAAAAATACGAAATGAAAAAAATGGTCCACAGGACTGAATTTGTTTTATAATCAATGACTGGACTTTCTGTTGTCATTACACATATGTGCCACTAGATAGAGCCGCACTGAAGTAACCAGTAAGTGAACAGATCTGATGTAACATGGAGGAATGACGCGAAAGTTTTGTTGCAGTCCAGAATTTTCTTTTTCAGACAGAATTGTTAATATTGCTACCTGAGTTGCTACCTGAACTGTTAAGTATACAGATTTTTATCGTTCTTCATATCTGTTCTAGGTTTTTTCGCATGTTTACCTGCCAATTATCTTCCGGTTCCGCAGCAGCCAGTAACAGACTTTACAAAACAAAAGCATGTGATCAACGTGCGTTAACGCGTGTTAAAATAATTGTCGGCGTTAATAAATGAATGCGTTAACGCGATAATAATGCGTTAACTTGCCCAGCCCTAGTAACAACAACAGGCTCTTGCAGTACAGGGCCAAGTGATGGAGAATGCATGTAATACCAGGAAAAAAATAGCTGAAGTGAGACTTTAACTAGAGTATCAGTCTAATTGGAGAGGAAAAATATTGGACATTTCTCAGGGCTTAAATTTTGAAATTCCACATTAGACTTCCCTGATATTGTGTGGGAGACACTGTGAGGTGGTGTCTCCCACACAATATCAGGGAAGTCTGTTGTGTAAGAATATTGTGTGGGAGACACTGTGAGGTGGTGTACTATCATTTTGAATCATAATTGTTCTGTGGAAACAGGGATTTTCCTTTTAATATCAATCTGAATTTGGGTGTAAATACTTAAAAGTTTTTACATTTCTCAGGGCTTTAACTTTGAAATTCTACATCAGAACTTCCTGAAATTGTGTGAGTGACACTCTGGCGTGGCGTACTATCATTCTGAATCATAATTGGTCTGTGGAAACAGGGGGTTTCCTTTTAATATCAATGTGAATTTAGGTGTAAATACTGAAAATGTTGGACATTTCTCGGGGGTTTAACTTTGAAATTCTACATCAGAACTTCCTGAAATTGTGTGAGTGACACTCTGGGGTGGTGTACTGTCATTCTGAATCATAATTGGTCTGTGAAAACAGGGGGTTTCCTTTTAATGTCAATCTGAATTTAGGAGTAAATACTGAAAATATTGGACATTTCTTGGGGCTTTAACTTTGAAATTCTACATCAGAACTTCCTGAAATTGTGTGAGTGACACTCTGGGGTGGTGTACTATCATTCTGAATCATAATTGGTCTGTGGAAACAGGGGGTTTCTTTTTAATATCAATCTGAATTTAGGTGTAAATATTTGAAATATTGGACATTTCTCGGGGCTTTAATTTTGAAAGGGTACATCAGACTTCCCCCAAATTTTGTGAGTGACACTCTGAGGTGATGTACTGTCATTCTGGATCATAATTGTTCTGTGGAAACAGGGAGTTTCCTTTTAATATCAATGTGAATATAGGTGTAAATACTGGAAATATTGGACGTTTCTCAGGGCTTTAATTTTGAAAGGCTACATCAGACTTCCCCCAAATTTTGTGAGAGACACTCTGGGATGGTGTACTATCATTGTGAATCATAATTGTTCTGTGGAAACAGGGAGTTTCCTTTTAATATCAATGTGAATATAGGTGTAAATACTGGAAATATTGGACATTTCCCAGGGCTTTAATTTTGAAATTCTACATCAGAACTTCCTGAAATTTTGTGAGTGACATTCTGGGGTGGTGTACTATCATTCTGAATCATAATGGGTCTGTGGAAACAGGGAGTTTCCTTTTAACATCAATCTGATTTTAGTTGTAAATACTGAAAAAACTTTTATTTTAATTATATTTCCTCCCGTAGTTTTATTTAAATACTTAATAGATTGATTGATAAAATGATTGATTAATTGATTAACAAACACAAGAAAAGACAGGCTGACTGAATGTGTGACAACACATCAACAAAAAGGTTTCTTTTATTTTGAAATCAGTCCTTAATGCAGCCATACCGTAATCTCTACTATATATGCGCACCACAAAACAAGTGGGGGCTAGAATGACCATGTCTTTTGAAGTGAGGGCTGGCTTGTCTGCAGTGCTATCCTTGCCTGCACGGACGTTTTTTTTTTCCCCTCTGCCTTTACTTGTGATCGCATATTTTTGTGCGTTTTTTTTGGTAAATTGAGCTGCGTTTCCCACAATATCTATTATCAGATGGCCACTATTCTGGATTTTTTTTTTTCTCTCTCTCCACGAACTTTGTTGCAAATGTCTGAGAGTGAAAATATTCCTGCTGAAGGAAATGGCGTGGCTGTTAACCAAGGGCCTAGAACGCAGGATGTTAACGCCGCCTTTTCGGATTGATCTCCCCCCTCCTTTTTCTGGAGATGGACCGGAGCTATTTCATTCCTGGATTCAGAGATTTGAGGTGGCTTTAGCAGGGTCAGCTGCACCATTGGATAAAGCTAAACTTTTACCTGCAAAGCTGAGTGGTGCTGCATTTTCATATTGGCAGACTCTCCCTCCTGACATTCAGCATGATTATGCTGCTGTGAAGGTTAGTTTGAGTGCAGTGTTTAATAGGCAGCCTTTCATAGCTACATTTCAAACCTATCTCAGTGCTCGCCCACGGAAGCTGAATGAGCCCCTTGCAGTTTATGCAGCTGAACTGACTACTTTGGTGGCTGAGGCCTTTCCTGAATATGATGTACATGCCAAGAACTCTGAAGTTTTTTGGCGTTTTGTATCTGGATTGGACTCATCGCTTCAGCTCAAAATCCACGAGCATGGCGCTTTAACTCTGGAAGCTGCTCTTAAAGTTGCAACACAGTGCGAAAGAGGCCAGTTAGCACTGACTATAGCCTCCCCGGCTTCTGTTATGCCTGTCACTGTTGATCACTCCAAGTCTTCCGGTCCTGCTTCGACATCTATTGCTGAGTTGACTGCGGCTATTGCTGAACATCGTGCTGACTTCAGTGCCTTACGCCACTCTCAAGCAAAGACGTCGAATGATAGACTCGATGAACTCTCACGACAGTTCTCCAGCTTTCGTCAGGAGGTGTCCGGGATCCTGCATCCGCAACGCCACGCCTGTGCAGCTGCTGACGGTGCCGCCCCTCACACCAGCCGCAACCCACCGACACGGAGGCGAGCCAGTTCCTCCCCTCACCGGCCCTGCTGCTCTGATGCCTGCTCCTGTTGCCATGGACACTCTTCTCCCTGTTACATGTGTGAGTCTACCCATGGCCAACCTATTTACGCTTCACGCCACACACATACGAGGGATTACCACGCTGCCACCCCCAGCCACTCTCCATCTCAAGAGCGGTCATCCCGCCATGTTGATCGCTTTTCCCGCTCCAATCATGCCACATACTCTCGTGGCCCTCGTTCACCCTCTCCTGGCCCTCACTACAGACAGTCAAGATTCTCAGACTCTCATTCCCCTCCACGTCCTGATGGCTATTCTAGACAATACCATAGGTCCCCCACTGGGTGTGTTCACTTCTCTACAGACCCTAGTGATCAGGGAAACTTCTAGGAGCTGCCATGGCGGACCGCATGACTGCTTCTCTTTCACCAATGGTCCACACTCATGCACAGATCTCTGAGCAGATGTCCCACATGCCATACATACAGCTCGGTACAGCTAGACACAGGCTCAGGTCTTTCTTTGATTACAGATGAGTGCCGTAGATCCATATCAGCTTTGTCCACTCAGCCAATTAGTAAATCCTTTACTTTGGCATCTTCAGTCACTGGACATTATCTTGATATCCTAGGTACAGTCTCTGCACCTGTACATCTGGGTGATGTGACTTTACCCCACATATTTCATGTTGTTCGCACGGCTAGTCATCCTGTCATTTTGGGATGGGACTTTCTGACAAAACACAGTGTCATGGTGAATTTGCTCCAGGCCTGCCTGCAGCTTTATAACACTGATGTTCCGTTTTCACATCCACATTCTTTTATTCCAGTTCAGGTTGAAGCTGTTTCTATTTCTTCAATAACTGTCCCACCTCTGTCAGAAATGGCTGTGCCCATTTCAGTGATGGGTAATGCAATGCCTGACATTTGCTCGAATGCTTATGTAGGTATTTTGGAACCACACGTGACCCCCACATTGAATCTAGCTATTGCTAGGACATTGACATCTATCCATGATGGCAAAGGTGTTGTCAGGGTTGTTAACCCCACTCATGAACCAGTTCTCCTTGACGGAGGATGCCCCTTGGGCCAGCTTTTTGCGGTCATGGGTCGCTTGCATGATGAATATGCTGTGGTGTCTTCTGTGATGCCTAGTGACAAGCCAGTTTCCCCACCACCTCTAGTGAATTTGGATGATGCGTGTTTGTCACATGAAGAGCGGTCACAACTAAAACAACTATTGACAGAGTTTGCAGACATTTTTAGTACTCATCCTCATGACTATGGCCAGACCACTTTGGTTGCACATAAAATCAATACTGGCGATGCTTCACCCATTAAACTGCGCCCTTATAGGACTTCCCCAGCAACCCAGGCTATCTTACAAGACGAGGTAGCAAAGCTTTTAAAACATGGGGTAATTGAGGAGTCCTGTAGCCCATGGTCAGCGCCAGTGGTGCTTGTCAGAAAGAGAGATGGGACACATCGTTTTTGCGTGGAGTTCCGTCGCCTGAATGGGGTTACAATTAAAGATTCACACCCACTTTCTCGGGTTGATGACACTTTGGACAGGTTGTCTGGAGCTAAAATCTTTAGTACGATTGACCTGACGGCCGGTTATTGGCAAATACCACTTGACCCTGTAGATAAAGAAAAGACAGCCTTTTCCACAGGTGCTGGTTTGTACCAGTTTCACATGATGCCAATGGGCCTTTCTAATGCTCCTCCTAGCTTTCAACGCCTGATGGAGCTTGTTCTTCGTGGCTTACATTGGAGCATCTGCTTGATTTATTTAGATGATATCATAGTGTACAGTGAGAACTTTACAAACCACCTGCAACATCTGAAGAAAGTCTTTCAGCGTTTCCATACTGCTGGCCTGAAGCTGAAGCCATCTAAATGTCATCTTGCTCGTTCTTCAGTGATATTCCTTGGTCATCGGGTCTCCAGCAGTGGTGTTGAAACTGACCCTGCGAACACGCACATGGTCTTTTGGCACATGGTCGTGAAGCTAAGATGCCTTTGGACAGTTTGATTAGACAAGTTAATCTTCACACTTTGGCCACTGGAGCATATGCTGACCAGTTGCGTAAGCGCTTGGCCAGCGCTTATGAGTCCGCTATAGCTTTTAGAGATAAAGCTCAGGAGCAACAATGCCACTTTTATGATCGTCACTTGAAGTTCATTCCACACAAAGCAGGGGATCTGATTTTAATTGATGATCCAGCCAATCGCCACAAAAAGTTAGCACCACCCTGGGTTGGCCCATTCCGAGTCATTCAACCTTTGCCCCTCTGATAAGTCCCCACCTGTCACCTTTTTGATGAGTCAAGATCCCTCTCACCCTTCTTCTAAACCTAAGGTCATTCATTACAACTGCACACCAAACCATTTATTAACGATCCTTCAAAGGCCTTGCAGTATATCACACCCTCTCACAAACAACCACCACCTCTGACCAACCTGTCAGGGTTCCTGCCATGTCGTAGGTTGCCAGCTACACCAGCAGTTTCCCCACGACCCCATGCACACTCAGCCCCACCGCGGACCCCAACTACTGTTTCAGACCTTGCTGCTGGGCCCTCATCCGTGTCTGGTCATGTCCCACCTATGGATCATCCTTCACCATTGGACACACGGGTGGCTACTCGTTCCCTCCCTAGTCGGGCCCGTCGGTTGCCCTCACACCTTCGGGACTTTGAGTAATCATAATGGACAGGTGCTTGTGTAATGTTGCATTTTTATTCTGTTTTTTTTTTTCTCATGCTCTGTACTGTTTATGGTTCATGATTTTGGCTGCTTACCTGACCTGTTATTATAGAGTGTCTCTGGCTCATGTCATTTTTGTATATGTTTTTTTAGACCATAGCGCTCTTTTTTTTGTGTGTGTGTTGGTTCCAAAATGAGGACATTTCTTTTGAGGTGTAGGAGTATTATGTAACACTGAGACTGTACAAGAACTTTTATTTTGAAATCCCTGCTTTTATGTTGAAATGAAAGAGGAAATAGTGAGCAGGGATAAGTATGTGAGATTGTGAGTGTTTTGAAAACGAGAGAGACGAGAGCTAAGTTTTAAGCATCGGGTGTGGAACTTCCCAGGATTATACAACTGGAGTCCAAGTCAGGTGATCCTTAAGAGCCCCCTCTAAATCACCTATTAAACTGCCTCTGTTGAGCTGTGTAAGGAAGGGTGGTACGCAGCCTACGGATTTACCATTTACCAGGGGATTTACCATGTTCCAATGGTGAGGCTTTGTAACTCAGTAGGGCTAGATAGGGGTCTCAGTTGCTGTCTTGTGCCTTCCTGAGTAACTATTTGAAAATGTGCACACCCTTCTCTGCTTTGCCATTTGACTGGGTAACAGGTAACCTGTCTTGCAAATATGGACTTCATGTGATCGACAACACACATTGCAGACATGCTGGGAAGCAACGCTATCTCTGGATAGTTTGACAGATAGTCGATCACCAGCAGGTAATTTTTCCCTCCCAGATGGAATAAATGAGTCCCGACTTTCTGCCACGGCTCTTTGGGTATGTGAGTTATTGTCAAGGGCTCTTTTGGCTGTTTTGCCTGATGCTTTAAACATGTTTCACAACTCTGAACCATTCGGTCTTTGTCTGCATTAATTCTTGGCCAGTACACAGCTGTTCTTGCCCGCATCTTGCATTTCTCCATGCCGAGATGTCCCTCGTGCAGCCTTTTCAACATCTCTGGTCTCATTGCCTGTGGAATGACAACTCTGTCTTTTCTGAGTAAAGTACTGTGGAGACTCACCTCTAGGCCAGCCCTGATTCATGTGTTTAATGACTCTCTGCAAGCACGTGTCTTTCTCTGTTTCAGCCACAATCTGCTTGGATTTCATGTCAGACACAGGGAGGGATTTAGTGAGCAGGTTTATGTGGAGGTTTACATCAGCATCTGTGGAGCTCTCACTGTGTGTTTCACTGAGTGTTGTGGTATGGGACATAGCGCCAGCTAGTCCGATGAATTTAACTAGTGTGTAGATCAGGTTGAAGTCATAGCGCTGTAGCTTCATCATCAGTCTTTGGATGCGCGGTGACATCTCACTGAGGTTTTTCTTGATGATGGCAAGCAACAGCTTGTGATTGGTCTCTGCCACATATGTTTGTAAGTCCTATATGTAGCTGTGGAATTTCTCAAATCCATACACTAGTTCCAATCTCTCCTTTTCAATTTGAGCGTAACGATATTCAGCTGCCGTCATTGTTCTTGACGCGTGGGCATCCGGCCTCCAGTCCTCTCCAACAGTCCTCTCCAATTTTTCAATGCATCAGTGGATATCTTTGTCTTTTTGGATGGGTCCAAGTATGCCAGCACCGGCTCTGTAGTGAGTGTAGTTTTCATTTTCATTTTCAGTGTAGTAGTTTTACTTTATTCTTGTCTGGATCAACCCTTGCTGCAGACAGATGGCTCCCAGAAAAGTGATTTCAGTCACTCCAAACTGACATTTAGCTCTGTTCAGCTTCAGTCCGTACTTTTGGATCTGCTGCAGCACTTTGTTGAGTTTCTATCTAAAGCATAATATAAAGTGCTTTTCAAAACCTTTAACTGGAACTCATGAGTTACTGTAGTAGATTAATTAAGCTCGACTGTAGTGTTTAATTTTCCAAAACCATGGCAGCAACATCAAAAAAAATTAAACCATACACATAAGATCTACAGTTTACAAATGATAATGGACTGTCAGAAATTAGATAAAGAAATATCTAACTTCTTGGAATGGAACTCTCACTTGTTTTGTTTTTTGTTTTTTTTTACTTTACAGCTTTATAAAATAATTGATTCAAATCGCAATCAATCACTTTCTTCTAACTTCCTTCAGCATCTAAATTTCGTTGAAAAGTGAGAGGTTATTAAAGCTGTCATTTGTAAGACGTTACAGTCCATGTTGCAGCTCTTGGTGTTTGAACCCAGCACACATCTCCAGCTTGCTTCCCCAGCAGTTCTGCATGAACTGATTGCTGCTGGGGGCGAGGCTAATCTTACAAATGTTTGTCAGTTGTGTTTGATGTGTCTATCTGTGTGAAAGCAAAGTAAAAAACTCAAGAGAAAGAAAACCTGTTTGTGTTCTTTGAAAACCAACTTATGTCATGCAACAGTCCAAGCCAGAAGTTTAAGTAAAACACACAGACGCTGCACTAATCTGTCTGTCAATCTTCCACTCCCTTCTTCCATCACTCGTGAACAAGACCTTGAGATACTAAAACTCCTTAACTTAAGGCAGAACCTCTCTCCCAACCTGGAGGAGGCATTCTACCCTTTTCCGACTGAGAACCATGGTCTCAGATTTGGAGGTGCTGATTCTCATCCCTCCTGCTTCACACTTGGCTGCAAACTGCTGGAGTAAGAGCTGAAGATCCCCAGCCGATGGCTGACGGAGTACCCCCTAGAGGACACCCAGAGGGACACGGTCAAATGCCTTCTCCAAATCCACAAAACACATGTGCACTGATTGGGCCAATTCATTATTGACATTATTCCTTTTTTTTGTTGACAGTTTTCTGCAGTCTTGATGAAATGTCTGTGACAGTAACAGTGACAGAGCAAAGAAACCTTTTCAACCATGTCTTCACAGCTGGATTCATAGCAGCACGTTTTAAAGACTGGGTCAGCCACTCGTCTTCACTCCTCCTGTCTCCCACAGGAAATGGCTTTGCTGTAACATTTAAAAATGCAGTATAATGGAGATTCTGTTGAAGATCAATATAACCTCTGATCTGGGTATCTAATGCCACAATACACTGCATATCTAAATGGCAGAAGGAGTGGCATGTTTTGCAAGAGATTTGTGTTACGTGGGAGCTTTTAAGTTACTGGTCACGCCAGACACTCAATGCTCATTTCATGACGTATCTCCTTTAAATTGTATTTGTATTCAGAGAAGTACAAAGGTTAGTAAGTGTCAAAAATATATTTTTTTTGTATTTTAGAGCTCACTGACAGTCGATGAAACTCCCTCTACTAAGTGTGTCAGTGTGTCCATGTTCTCTTTGTGCCATCATTTGGATATTTACCATAACAAAATTAATTTTATGGACAACATAAATCCCATTTTTACTGACCAAAAGCTGGTATCTTTGTTGACTCATAGTTAACAAAATAAGAGCAGTACAGCTCCCCCCTTGACCTGTGATCATCTTCCTTCAGTCTGATGTAAATTGGATTTGAGAACCTTCCTGTTTTTTGTCTGGAGCTCCGCGTTTTTCTCTCATTTTCTCTCCTCTGGCTGGCGGTCCTTCTGCACCATCTGCTAGCCAGCCAGTTTCACTCATTGTGCAGCTCCTCCACTGGTCCACGCAGGCCTGAAGTCACCTAAGGTCATGCACAAGGTTTGCAAAAATCATCAGTACTGATTGACAGTCTCCTTGCTCCCTCAGCCTCCTTCTCCTTCTTCCTACCTCTCCTATCACTTCTTTCAATTGAGGAACATAAAAATCACAGGTAAAGTCACCAACGACCACTAGATGGCAGCGTTACAACATTGCAAACGCTGCACCAGATGTTGGGTGGTGTGTTCAATCTGACTTCATTGTCTTAAAAAGAAAAACGGTATTTCTGCCAAGACCATTGACAGTTTAGGCTCTTTTCTCTGTGATACTGCAGTGATGTTCTCTGCAGAGATGATGTGCTGCAGATCGTCCTACAGCTCCAAACTCCTCTGGACCCAGATTATTCAAGATTCAAGATTCAAGATTCAAGCCTTTATTTGTCATATGCATAGTTTTTTTTTTTTTCAAATTGATTTTTAAATTTTTACAAGAGAAAGATGGATACATAATATGGTCCACAGGAGTGAAAAACAGAACAAGTAGACAAAACAAATAAACACAATAAAAACAACAACCGTCAGCTCAGATCCATATAATTAAGATTACAGTAACAAAGATTTCAAAAAGTGAAAAATAAATGAATACAATTTTTAGCATTCAAGAAAATCCTTGGAACATTATACAAGAGATACCAGGCTCTAGATACTTCAAATAGGGTTCCCAAACATTGTGGAATTGATCTGTTCTTAAATGTAATATGCATGTAAGATACTCTAATGGCACTAGATCGAACACTACTCCTTGCCAGCCTTTAACAGTTGGTACCCTGTCACTGATCCACTGTAACAGAACATTCTTCCTAGCTGCGTAAGTAAGAATACAGTACAGCCTCTTATTATGTTTTGATGTTAAACAACGATTGGGGAGACCCAGTATGAGAGACACAGGGTCCATTTCCAGTTTCAAACCAAATATCTTCTCCATTTCAGATAGTACATTAGACCAATACATTTGCAGTTTTCGACATGACCAAAAACAGTGAGTTAGGGTACCAATTTCAGTCTTACATTTAAGACAAGTGGGTGAGAGAGTTGGATTGAAATAATGTCTGCGGTTGGGAGATATGTGCATTCTGTGTATAATTTTTAACTGCATTGCTTGGGCACGATTACAAACTGAAATTGACTTCGCATATCTCCACACACTCTTCCATTCCTCATCATCAATTGTGATATTTAGCTCCTTCTCCCACGTGCCTTTAAGCTTCAGCAACTTATTTGGGGTTATGAGATACATAGCTTTATAAAGTAAACTTACAGACAGCTCTCTGTCGGATATAAACATTAATTTTTCGACCGGAGAACTGTCATTGTTCTCGACTAATGTAGTACTATGTAAGACATAGTGCCTTATCTGCAAGTAACGAAAAAAGTCACATCTGGGAATAGAATATTTCTGTATTATTTGTTCAAATGTCATCATTGAATTATCAAAGAATAGATCCTTCAATCTATGAACACCTTTATCTCTCCACTTTTTAAAACCGATATCTACTATCCCAGGCTGAAAATCTGGATTATTCAAAATAGGGGTAAACACAGATGTGAACTTTGACCTTCCCTCAAGCCGACGCATTAATCGCCAGGCCTTAACTGTATTAAGTGTAACTGGATTATCACAACTCAGTCTGATATTTTTAAATTTCTTAAAAAACAGTAAGTCCCTTAATGGATATTTTGAAAGGGAAGCCTCAATATCTAACCAAATAGAGTTTGAGTTATTTATAACCCAGTCATAGATGTACCTCATATGAGTACTTAGCTGGTATGTTCTGATATTTGGTAAGTCTAAACCTCCCACTGATCCTGAGAGTTGCAATATAGCCATTTTAAGTTTTGGTCTGCGCTTGCTCCATATAAATGAGCTTAGCCAGCCATTCAGGTCTTTTATCACCCTATTTGAAAATATGACCGGAATCATTTGGATTGGATATAACAATCGAGGTAGTACATTCATTTTAACCAAGGAAATACGCCCTAGCCAAGAGACAGGCAAAGAATTCCAACGCTCCAAGTCCTGCCTCACTTTCTTGAATAGGGGAATGAAGTTGGCTTCATACATTTATTTAAATGTAGGAGTTATGAAAACACCCAAATATACAAAACCTGTAGGAGACCACTTAAAGGGAAAGGAAGGCAAGGCAGCAGGTATCGAAGTGAGACTCCCAAGTGGCATGGCTTCAGACTTGGACAAATTAATTTTATATCCCGAAAACATGCTAAAAAGATCAATAATGTTAAGTAGAGCTGGTATTGATGCCTCCGGATTAGTTACAAATATCAAAATGTCATCTGCATATAGGCTTATCTTGTGCTCATGACCAACTACCAAGCCTTGTATAGCAGGCTCCATCCTTATGGTCTCTGCCAGTGGTTCAATGGCAATGGCAAACAAGAGGGGTGACAAGGGGCAGCCTTGCCTTGTTCCTCTGTACAATGGAAAATTGTCTGACTTAAGCCCATTAGTCAAAATAGCTGCCTGTGGATTATCATACAAAATTTTTACCCATGTAATGAAATTATCCCCAAGACCGAATTTGTTTAAAGCATAAAATAAATAAGCCCATTCTACCCGATCAAAGGCTTTCTCAGCGTCAAGAGAAAGCACTAGACCATCAACATCTATTTGGTGGAAAGCCTGAATGATATTGAGAACACGCCTGACATTATTACGGGAGTTGCGACCTTTTATAAAACCTGTTTGATCTTCTTTTATAATTTTGGGCAGAAGGTCTTCAAGTCGAGTAGCTAGGATTTTTGAAAGTATTTTCCGGTCTACATTGAGAAGAGCTATCGGTCTATAAGAAGAGCAGGACTCTGCGCTCCTCCCCTTTTTCAGTATGAGAGAAATATTTGCTTCTCTTAAAGTCTGAGGCAGTGTATTATGTAAAAAAGAATAATTAAACATGTCCAGTAGTGGGTCTATTAATAAATCACCAAATTCTTTATAAAACTCACTACTAAACCCATCAGGTCCAGGGGCTTTTCCGTTTTTCAAGGTTTTTATAGCATTAGATATTTCCTCTCTGGAAATAGGAGCATTAAGTTTTGATCGCTGCTCAGTTGATATAGTAGGCAAACTGAGTTGGGAAAAGAAATTCTCCATTAAGTCAAGTGCATCACATGGCTGCTCAGATGCATATAGTTTACAATAAAATTCTTTGAAGATGTCATTTATTAACTTATTATCATATATGCGATTGTTCTGAGCATCACAAATAGCTGCAATAGACTGTGAATCAGATCTTTTTTTGGTAAGGTATGCTAAATATTTCCCAGGCTTATTCCCATGTTCATAAAATCTTTGTCTGGTAAATTTAAGTCTGGTCTCCTCATCTTGCGTAAGGAGATTATCCAAGGTTGATCTAATTGCAGATATTTCTTGCAATAAAGCAGGAGTTGGAGAGTTAACATAGGTTCTTTCTTTTGTTTTAAGTTCAGTCATTAACAAATAATGTTTCCTCATTTTTTCCCGCCATTTGCTGGTTGAAAATGAAATAATAACCCCTCTCGTATACGCCTTAATAGTTTCCCACAGCAAGGCTGGATTATCTGTTGACTTGGAGTTAACAGACAAAAAGTATCTGAACTCGGTGTTAAAATAGGATACAAAGGTATGGTCCTTTAAAATAGTTGTATTCAGTCTCCAATATTTTACTCTGTTTGCCATACCACTAAGGGAGAGATCCAGCACTACATCAGCATGGTCTGAGATAACAATACTGCCTATTTTGCAAGATAAAACTGAATGTAAGGAGAGCCCAGGTAAAAAAAAAAGGTCGATCCTAGAATGACATTTATGGGGTGCAGAGAAAAAAGTGTACTCTTTATCTAAAGGATGAATTGTCCTCCATACATCAACAAATCCTAAATCTTCACAAATAGAATTGAGTGATTTGGCTTGTGAGGAGAGAGGTGAAACTTTATGTGGGAATCTGTCAAAAAGGGGATTAAGTATACAATTAAAATCTCCACCCACTATGGATATATCTGAGTTAATCTCAGAGAAGTCCAGGAATATTTTAGTTATAAAGTCCGATGGGTGAGCAGGGGGATAATTATTGAGTATGGAAATAACCTTGCCTTGTAAGACCCCCTTAATTATAACATATCTGCCACTTTTGTCTTTAACACATTGTGTTATTGAAAAAGGGAGATTCTTTCTCACAAGAATTGCCACCCCTCTACTTCTTGAATTGAATGAGGAAAAGAAAACCTGCTCAGCCATACCCTGCCGCAACTTTACATGTTCCACATCGTCCAGATGTGTTTCTTGCAAAAGTGCAATATCAATGTGTTCTTTCTTCAAAAAGGTAAGTATTTTCCTTCTTTTAATCGGACCATTGACCCCTCTTACATTCCATGTACACAAACGTAATATATTACTTGCCATGTTGTTTAAGTAAACCCTATATATTCATTAATAGCAAACCTCTGAAATCTCGTAGTACCGTAAAAAATTTCACTGAGCTGGAACAACACATCTGAACAGGAACTATGAAACAAAAACACAAATAGTTGGGGGCTATCCCTGCTACCTAACCTGCAGGGCACTTTAAACCTCTTCCACACCTCTTCTTCCATGCAAGTCTCATGATTTAAAAAAAGGAAAAGAAACAAATCTAAGAACAATAAATGAATGAGACTGCACCGTCTTCTTCCCTGACCTTCACACATAGAATAAACAAAGCTCAAGTTCACTCACGGTGGCCATAACTTGGTGGATCAACAGAACTGGTTGGTGAACATATTATATTATGATGATATGAGGAGCAATCAGAACATACTCACGTAACGCGTATGGATAAAATCAGATAATATAACACCATAAAGGCTAACTGCCATACACATCACTGGGATGTAGTGTCTCCACGTCCCTGCTCCAGTGAGTTTAGAAGCACACCGGCTTCTTTAGGGGTGTCAAATCTCTTCTGTGTCCCGTTCACCATCACCTTCAGAGTGGCGGGGTAGAGAAGCGCGTAATCCACGTTCATTTTCCTCAACTGCGCCTTTATATCATCCCAAGCTTTCCGTCTCCGGACCACTTCAGCAGAATAATCATTGAAGAAGGATATTCTGGGACCTTTGTTTGCGGGGTCGTCTTGGTCAGACCGGCGGGTTCCGAGCCGACGAGCTGCTTCCATCACACGCTGTTTGTCAGTGAAGTTATGAAACTTCACAATCAACGGCCTGGGGCGTTGACCGCAGTGTTGCCAACTTAGCGACTTTGTCGCTATATCTAGCAACTTTCCAGACCCCCCTAGCGACTTAATTTGTAAAAAGCGACTAGCGACAAATCTAGCGACTTTTTCTGGTGATTTAGCGACTCACTGGCACTCAAACCGCTAGGTTTGAAGCCATCACTTGGCCGCTGATGGCTGCCGTCTGCCTCGCAACCTGCGCTTCTCTCTCTTTCTCTCTCTCTGTCGGCCACAGTGCACAGCCACGAACACCCCGCCCCCCGCGCGAGACAACTTGCTTGAGCTCCTCTCCACCCCCCCCCCCCACCCGTCTGACAGTCCGTCCGTCCGTCCGTCCGTCCGTCCGTCCGTCGCATCTAGCGACTTCTAGCGACTTCCCGGACAGCCTCTAGCGACTTTTTTCATTGGAGAGTTGGCAACAGTGGTTGACCGGCGCCGGGTTTAGGTGCCAAAGACCGGTGTGCCCGGTCAAGTTTCAGCCATCCAGCTTTCGTATCCACTCGGAGATGGTCAGGAATCCACTTTTCAAAGAATCTCACTGAATCTGAGCCTTCCAAGCCCTCGGGCACACCGACAATTCGTATGTTGCATCTACGTCCTCGGTTTTCGAGGTCGTCAATGTGCTGCCGCATATCATTCACTTGCTTCTCGAGACGCTCCAGCTTTGCCTCGGATGATGTCGCGGTGGCTTCCACATCAGCAATCCGTTTCTCCGCTCCCCCCACCCGGGTGGCGACCGCTTGCAGCTGGGAGGTCTGTTCTTTGATGGCTTCCAGGACAGTGGAAATTTTATTATCAATCACCTTAGTCAGATTATCAGTTATTCTGTCCAGGGCCTGGACAATATCTGGTTCCGCATAGCCCGAGCTAGCATCCATGCTCGCCGTCTCGGATGTAGCACTTAACTCTTCCTCGTTTGCAGCGTTAGGAGGGTTACTTTTTGATGAATTTTTCGTCTTTCTGGGCATAGTATCCGACGGTTTAAAAAAATAGTTGTCCAGGCTCATGCTAAATCACTTTCTGCCCAAAATACCACACTTTCCACCATTCAACTATGTAATGCAGGAATATAAACTCACAAATGCCACCAGAGCTCACCCAGCAACAGTGCCTACTCTACGACGCCATCTTGCCCTTCCTTGTCATATGCATAGTTAACACAGGGTCAAGGATGCAATGAAATGCTTGCTGGGAGAAAGAACCGCTTATGACTCGCCAAGGCGATACCGGTAAAAAAATACGATAAAAATACAGTCTACACAGTAGAGAATTCCAACATAATATGCAATGAAAAAAAATTCAAGCATATGCGGTAAGTGTATGTAATGGACTTTAAGGTGACAGGGATAAAGGGGGGGGAATGTCAGACTCAGTATAGGTGGTATGGCAGTAATTTATTGAGCTGATTTTTTACTGGAATGTTTTTACTAGTTTTATGAAATCGAAGTGTTTGCAGTGTTTTATTGCATGGTTTTATTTGAGTTGTGTTTTATGTTGCGGTGGTCAGATGACTTGAACTGTCAATGGACAAACTGCTCACCTGCCAAAGCTAATTGACAGATCAAGGTGTGGCTAATCAGCTCATGCCCGCCAGCTGTGTTGCACAGCTTATTAGGAAGCCCCAGCAGTCTGAAGCGAGGGGGAGAGCCGGGTGGATGTCCTGGACTCGAGTTTGTCGACAGGACGTATCCTACAGCCTGGGAGAGGTGGCCTGCTCCGGACACTATTCAACGCTCTCGAACATAGCGATTGAGGGAAGTGGTAACTTTTAATGTGCAACCTGTGATCTTTCACCCCCTGATTGCATGAACCGCATGTGCTGAGTCTACCCCTTGTTCTGTGCCGAGGTTGGTGGAGTTGGAGGACCGGGACCGAGACAGATACCCACACGTTTCTGAAGGCTGGCGTATCTGGGTGGAAAGCACTCGTCGGGTGAAGTGGAGTCTTAAAGCACAGAACATTTTGACTGAGCTGCCACTACGGAAGTCTTGTTGGAGTACGCTCCCTCCACAGCTGATATATGGACAGACGCAGCGCTACACAGAAACGGGACAGCGTATGCTGAATTCCAGCTTGCCCCTGTTGCATTGGACTGGTAGACGAACATTGAATTTTAGCTATTTTAGATTTTACATTTTAATACTCTATTTAATACTCTATTGGCTTTTATCTCAATTTTAGATTTTACAGTTTTAATACTGTTTTAAAATTAGTGTCAATAAACTATGTTTATTTGGGAATCTCTGTCTTTGTGCTGTGTTGGTGTGGCTGGGAATTCGAACCTGTTTAATTGAGTGTTACATTTTTGGCGTTGCCGACAGGATTCCCTTTTCCACACCACACAGTATAGGATGGAAGATGAAAGTAGGGCTCAGCCTATGGCTGCAGAATCAGTTGAGCCTGGAGTATGGCAAGAAAATGGGGCCATGCCAGGAAATGCTCATGTTAACCAGCCAGTGATAAATGCAATGATGATGCCTTGGTTTATGGGGGTCCCATGGATCCCAAAATTTAATGGTGACCAAAATAAGATGAGCTTTTCAGAATGGAATGGGCAAGTTCAGGCAATGCTGAGGGCACAAGGTCTAAATGAAGAACAGAAAATTGATTTTATTTTTGGGGCTCTGGAGGGAGAGGCAAGGAAGGAAGTGCGGTTACTAGACCCAACCAAACGTAGAACTAGTGCAGCCATTCTGGAAACGCTAAAAAGATTATATGGACGTGTAGTTCCAGTAGCCCAGCTGCGTGCACAGTTTTTTAAATGTCACCAGCAAGAGGAGGAAACTGTTGCGGCATATATTCTCAGGCTCAGGGAAATTTTCTCCTCATGGCGAGAGCAGGAACCAGATGGATCTGCCCAGGATGAAACAACCATGCGAGATCAACTTGTCCTGGGTTTGAGGCCTGGCCTAGTACAGCAGGAACTACAGCGCCAGGTGCGTAGAAACCCCAGAATGACCTTTAGCGAGGTGTCTAGTGAAGCCAGAGCATTGGTAGCAGAATGTAGAATGGAAGTTGCCTGTGCATCACGCATCACAACACCACAGCCTCAACCAGCTATGACCACTAACTTGGAGGAGTGGAGGCAGACAGTAAGGGCTGAACTAAAGAAAGAGATGCAAGATCAATTGTCTGTCCTTAAGGAGACTCTCCGAGAAGAGATTCAACGCCAATTGGCCCCACAAAATGCTCCAGTTGGGCACAGAGGTCCGCCCCCTAGAGGCAGAGTTCAGGATGGTCGCTATGCTCCACCCCTCAGACAGAGGTTTGAGTGGGACTCACAGGGCCAACCCATTTGTAGAGGCTGCAGGGAAGCAGGCCATGTCCAGAGGCACTGCCCACGTGAGAGGAGGCAGTTAAACTAGTAGCCCCAGCTGCTGAGAGCCAAGCGGTTGGGGAGCAAGATCAAAGAAATCAAACTAACAAACCAACCATGGTGGGACCATGTCCAGGGGTTGAAATATTGATTTCAGGAGTGAAAGTGCCCTGCTTGCTTGACACAGGCTCACAAGTGACACTTTTTAGTGAATCTTTCTTTCAGAAATGGCTGAGTGGGGTGCAGAAGCAGAGCCCACAAGATCTACACTGGCTTACCTTGAAGGCTGCCAATGGATTGCAGATCCCCTACACTGGCTATGCCATCTTAGATTTTTCGGTTGGGGGAGTAACCATACCACGTAAAGGGGTCATCATAGTCAAGGACGAGTGTCTGAACTCTGAAAGAGGTATTCTGGGGATGAATGTTATTTCACACTGCTGGAAAGAACTGTTTCAGGGGGTTCATCCTGGGCTGACAGTGTTTGGTGCCACCATGTCCTCCGAGGCCAAAGGAGAGTGGGAACGTGCTTTTTCTGTCTGCAGGAGGGTGTCTTTGGCTGAACCACCAGATGAGCAGGTTAGAGTGGCCCGGCTGACCCGCCAAGACCCAGTCTATGTTCCCCCAAACAGTGAGATGGTGCTCTGGACCCACCTTCATGGAACCAAGATCCCAGCGGATTTCTGTGCCTTGGTCGAGGGACCGGAAAGGGATGATGAGTGGCAGGTGGCACGGACTGTCACCTGGGTGGTAAGAGGACGCCTCCCCATACGGGTATGTAACCTGAATCCTTACCCCATCTTAATACCTCAACGGCGCCCCCTTGCACATGTGATACAGGTTGATCCAACCCAAATCCATGGGGAAAAGGACCTAGTGCTGAAGGCTTCAGACCCCGGTGTGGTAGAAGTGGATGTCCAGGTAAACCACATCAACCTAGAAGACCAACATCCAGTCACGCTACTGAAAGGTGAGGGGCTGACAACAGAGCAACAGCAGAAGATGGACTCCCTGTTACAGCGATGTAAGGGGGTCTTTGCAGCAGGAGAGGAGGATTTTGGACAGACTAGTGCTGTTCACCACCCAATCCCTACTGGCTCAGCACCACCTAGCAGAGAGCGTTATAGGCCAATTCCACCTAGCCTCTACCCAGAGCTGAGAGGGCTCCTCCAAAACATGTTGGATAAGGATGTCATCAAGGAGAGCTCTAGCCCGTGGGCAGCGCCAATCGTCCTAGTGAAGAAAAAGGATGGCTCATGGCGCTTCTGTGTGGATTATAGGAAGCTTAACGCGCTCACCCACAAAGACGCATACCCCTTACCCAGGATTGAGGAATCTCTTACCAGTTTAAAACAAGCCTCGTGGTACTCGACACTCGACCTCGCCAGTGGCTATTGGCAGGTGGAGGTGGATCCAAAGGATCGTGAGAAAACTGCATTCACCACCCCCATGGGCCTCTATGAATTTCAAAGAATGCCTTTTGGTCTCTGCAATGCGCCAGCAACCTTTCAGCGCTTAATGCAGCGGTGTCTGGGAGGACAGGTGAACGAGTCCCTCTTGATCTACCTGGATGATGTTGTTGTGTATTCTCTGGACTTTGAGACCCATATTGCACATCTCGAGCAAGTCTTTGGGAAGTTGGCAGCTCATGGCCTGAAGTTACAGCCTCATAAATGCCACCTGTTCCAGAGGAAAGTCACTTACCTCGGCCATGTCATCTCCAGCGAGGGTGTATCCACTGACCCAGAAAAGACTGCTGTTGTAAGGGACTGGCCTATCCCTTCAACCATCAAACAGGTACGGTCATTCCTTGGGTTTGTGGGTTACTACCGGCGGTTTTTACAGGGCTTTTCTAAAATTGCAGCACCCCTGCATGCTCTGCTAGTAGGTACAGCCAGCATGCAGAAAGGAAAAAGTGCCGTTGATTGGACTCCAGACTGCCAGGCAGCATTTGACACCTTGAAGACTGCTTTGGTGAGTGCCCCAGTTCTGGCCTTTGCAGACTTTTCCAAGCCATTTCACCTGTACACTGACGCTAGCCTGGGAGGTTTGGGGGCTGTGCTAGCACAGGTACAGGAGGGTCGAGAGAGGGTAATTGCTTATGCCAGCAGAAGTCTAAACCCTAATGAGAGGAATGACCAGAACTACAGTTCTTTCAAACTGGAATTTTTGGCTCTCAAGTGGGCTATCACTGAAAAGTTTAAGGACTATCTGTGGGGAAACAAATTCCTGGCATTTACAGACAATAATCCCCTTGTCCATTTGGATACAGCACATTTGGGGGCTACAGAGCAGCGGTGGGTGGCCCAGTTGGCCAATTTTGACTTCGAACTGAAATATCGTCCTGGTATTTCCAACCGTAATGCTGATGCCTTGTCTAGATTGCCACAGGAGACCGGCCACATGTGACTGGGGAAATGGCAGCAGTGGAGCTGGAGATTCCCTCAGAAACTGGAGATGGGTGGAAGGACTGGCAGGACAATGATCCAATCCTGGAACAGGTAAAGCAGTGGGTAGCAGCAGGGCACCTTCCAGGACCAGAGCGCCGGAAGACAAGCGAGCCCATGATACGACGCCTTCTGAGGGAATGGAGCAGACTTCATATCCAGGAGGGTGTGTTAAAGCGGAAAGCCCAAGACCGCCACTCTGGGTTGAGTCTCACCCAAATTGTGGTACCCACCAACCAGGCCCGTGAGCTGTGGGAGAAGTACCACAGTTGTCAATACACCAGGTAACGGCCAACTACAAACAGCAGAAATCCTGTTATCAAAAATACATAATATGTCTGCATCTTCTACAGCCTCAATAGACAAAGTAGACAGACATAAGATCCTCCATTCCTTTCATGAGTCCATCACATATCCGACCGCTAATGTCCCATCGTGGTCTTCTCATCTAGAAAATTTGGTCAGTTGTGTTGAGAGACCAGCTGATCAGATCCATGGTTTGAAATTAGAAGATTATGAAGAGCGAGGCTCCAAAAAAGTTTGACAGTCCAGGACAAGACAGAGAGCAGCAGCAGCAGCAGCAGCAGCAGATAAAGGAGGGGAGAAAGCGTCAGTCTTTGCAGAGAGCAGGAAGAGAGAGCAGGAAATTCTTGAGTCAATGATTTGAATCCTCGTTCTGAATCAGGTCTCCATTAACGCTGAGCCTATGAGTCCTCTGGCTGGTTGACTGCTTACTAAGTTCAACATAGTTAGTTAGTGAACTCAGGGAAAGATAGCGGACTCACCGGAAAATAAAAGCTTAACAGAGAGAGGCCATTCGGAAAAGAGTAAGTGGTTAACGGATCTAGAAAACAGAACATCAGAGGCACTTATTTACGTGAAATTTATTTAGTTACAGATTTTGGATTTTGCTTCTTTGATTTTGGGTTTTGGTTCTCAGATTTTAGAGATTCTCAGTCTATAATGTCTCAGTCTAGATTGCTTTGAATTAACACTAAAAATCCAAATGACAGTCTTGTAAACTGACAAATGTTCACTCTTAACAAAAAATGTGATAGAGATGAGTGCTCTTATGTAGTACTGATTTTTACTTTGTATTACCAGTGATAGGACTTTCGAACAAAGTGTACTGTCATCAAATTTCAATAATACATACTTCTTTTGTACTTGGAGTATATGGTACAAACTCCCTGAGTATTAAATTTGTTCTTCTCCATCAAAACTCAACAAACATTTAAATTGAATTAAAAAGACCTGTTGAGTAAAACTAGTAACCTTTTAGAAATGTTATTTTTCTTCCTCCCAAACTGTTCACGTACCCGATAAACAGCAGCTCAATGCCTACAAATACGAGTAAGATTGGTAAAATACAGGAAACAGTATGAAGGCACAGAAGCCACGGCTCTCCATCTGAAACATAAAACAACATAACATTAAGGTTCAAATATGCAGTTATCTGAAAAATGAATAAAACAGCATTAAATATTTGATATTAAATATCTGATCTTCTTCCTGAACGCTGGGTAAAAGTAGAAGAAGTATTTCCAGGATACATTTGCCATAAACTTACTGGAATGGAATGTAAGCACCATCATCTATAACATTTTTACTAAACATTATGTTCTGGCCAGGATCCTTTTATCTTGTCCGGGTTTCTCCTGTTTTTCACCGTCTTGGTGTCACAGTCTGAGTGGGCGTGGCTAAACCAGCTGCTCTCAATCCCTGGCAATCATGGCCACAGTACTTATGGCCCAGTCTAGCAGCAAAACCTTGCCAGATTGTCTTGTGGTTGTTCCAAGCATTCTAGCCGTCCTTCAAGCCTTGTTCCTATTTTTTTGGCCTTACTGAACCTTGCTCTGTTTTTTCCTAGACCACAATTTTGCCAAGCCCTTGTCGGTACCTTCGCCCTCACGGACTCCTTCTGGACTTTGACCTTCGCTTCCCACTGTCTACGAGCCCCGCCTGCCCCTTGTCTAAATTTTCTGAATCTTGGAAATTAAACCCTCCTTTAAGTGGCTTTTGGTTCTGCATTTGAGTCCTTTTCTTGTGTGGCTGACACTTGGACACCTGCAAGATGTTATTCCCAAGTGCCTGATTTAATTTGTCTAGTGTATTCAAGTCTTTTGTTTAAACCATTTGTATCACTGATACTCTTTGTCAATCTGCATCGACCTGCTGAGGTGTAAGGTATGACTCCTTTGCATGCAAATGGATATTAAAATTCCCTGAATTCCAGTCATATTCAAGTCTTGTTATTTAAGTTTATTCTTGGTCTTACTCAGATGTTTTAGTCACCACGTGGTTCAAAACTAATTTAAGGATATATGCTGTTTTTCCACTGCCCTTTACATTTGGATTAACAGATAACATTTAGAATCACACATAAGACAGACCTTGACATTCTGTGGAGATTTGAAGACTGTTAACATGAAACTGTTGACTAGCTGAACCCAGAGAGTTGATGCTGCGGCAGACAATGGTGGAAAGATCCGTCTCCTCCGGCTGATTCACTGAGATGATGCTGCGCAGACTTTTGACATTTGTAGACTCGGTGGTGACTCCAAACTTGCCAGATTGATTGACAGGTTGTCCATCCAAATACCAATGTACAGACGGAGAAGGATTTCCCTCAGTTTCACAGGAACAGTTGATCTGGTCTGCAGTTTTGGTGCAATTAGATGAGAACAGGATCTGTGGAAGAACTGTAAGGACAGTCGAGAAAACAGTCATATGTATCTGTGTCAGATAAAATATTCCACAGGGAAATGAATTACAGTAGTACCTCTACTTACAAACATCTCTACATACGGAATTTTCAGGTTACGACACATTTCAACAGGAAATTATTGCCTCTTGTTGCGAAAGAAATTTCAGGATACGAAAGGCAAAAATACAGTACGCGCTGCTACTCGCAGCTCCCAGAGTTTACCGAACGTAAACATACTTGTAGCTGCTCTGCTATTGGCTATCGCCTAGCATCTTCCTGGCATCCCTTTGACATTTTAGGAAAATTCCATGAAGTTTTGGAATTCGTTGAAAATAATCGCCCAGAAACAGTGTTCACTAGTCAGGCTATCGCTCATTATGTTGATGTTTGCCTTTCACTTTTTCGAAGGATTGTTAAATGCAGACAAAAGCAAACGTCCTTGGATCGGTTCTTTACAAAACGTCAGGCAAAAACCACTGCTGAGAGAGAACATGAACCAAAGAAAGCAAAAGGTGACGACGATAGCTGTTTAAAGTTAAATAAACATAATTTTTATTATTTACTTTATTCTTTGTTTTTTATTATGTACAACTCTCATTTTATGTTTATTGTGCAGTAACCTAATTGTAACATGTATTTGTTTACATGTTTTGATGCATTTTTATGATTTATAAAAAATGTATCCGAATTTTGGGGGGCTTGGAACGGATTAGAGCATTTACATGGAAAACGCATCTCTACATACAGAATTTTCATGTTACAAAACTTCTTCCAGAACCATTAATTTCATAAATAGAGGTACCACTGTATGTGGTGATGAAATAATCATGGAAAAGACTTGAAGATCATCATGATAATACGTACATTGAACATCTATTTCACTGTTTTCAGAACATCCATCTCCCAGGTCATTTCCAGCTTTGCAGAAAAAGGACCTGTTAATATTTGATGTTGTAATGTTCAAAACCCGTCCAGTCCCAATAAGAGTCTCGTGGTCTCCATCAGCTCTGTACCAGGTGTAGCTCTTTACTGGAGGGTTGGCATCACTGCTGCATGTCAGAGTTACAGTTCTGGTCTCTGGTACTGGACCAGATGGACTGATGGAAACTCTGGTGTGTTTAGGTGAATCTGAAAAATGAAAGATACACATTGCTGCTGTGAGTGCATGTGTGTGTCCCATTTTCTGCAGTAAAACATAATTTTGCTTTATAATCTGACTAAACTGGATACTTTGAACTTCAAGCTAGTTTTTGGGCTTGCAGAAAGAAAGGAGATTCACTTTAGCTGCTTCAGTGCTTCACTATAAAAGTTACCTGATCATCATCTCTGTAAACGTTTAGAAACTTCCTGCTGGGTCGGCAGCACCCCGGCAGATCAAGAGTTACTTATCTGTTTTCTGGAACTGGACCAGAATGATTGACTCACCGTGTTGTTTTCAGGTGACGCTAAAACATGAGTTCTCATTTATTTATATTCAATGGTCCCTCATGAATCTTGTTTGGCTTAAAGGTTTTGTCTCGCACAAGTGTTTTTTTTTTTTTTTTTTTGGTTTTCTTTGGTTAATTTTCAATAATATTTGCCCAGAGGTCATGCACTTGGTCTCTGACAAGCGCCTTGAGACAATTTGTATTATAATTGACGCTATATAAATAAAGCTGAATTGTATTGAATTGAATTAAATTGAATTGCCACCTCATCACAATTTGAGTGCTCCAATAATCCCAGGAGCTACGTTGGCTCTCTGAAATATCCTCTCTGATCTGGTGTTTCAGAAGTTTATATATTTTCCACCCCCTAATAGCGCCACACACTGTGTATATTCTCTCGCAGCAATGTATCGCAGTTTTCTTGTTGCATGTGTGCCGCAGTTATTTTTGATTTATGCCCAATTTTGAAGCACGGTCTGCAAACTTTTGCATTTTTCCATTTCCTCACCGTCTCGGTGAGGAATGTTGGTATGGCATTCGTTATGGTGAATTATCATTATCTCGGTGTGGCGGTCATACAAACAAAACAAGCCGGTAAGGTAGCAAGCCGGTATGTGTCGTGTAGAGCGGATGTAGAATTGACCAATCAGAGGCCTCCTTTCTCTCCTCCCTGCAATGCTGTCTGCAGTCACCTACAATTTTGGGGAGGTGCACCAGAGTGTCTGCGAGGGTGGAGGGGCAGATCTGCGTTATCTGCGTCACACACGCAGACGACCTGATTTCTGAGCATAAACCAGGCTTTAGTAGGTTCTGAGGGATTTTGCAGCTCTCAGTCTGCACTCCCTTCCTCCAATGGTGTGGTGGCAGCTTTGTCTTGGGTCTGGGACAATCTGGAAGGTAATTGCTGCTGTGTGGTTCCCTGTGCTTGATTGGTCATTCTAGAACCAGGTGTTTTTGGCACTCAGTTACCTTCACAGCTGGGCTCAGGTGGTGATCAGGGTGACAGGTACAAAGGGAAATCACAGCTGATCGATGTCAGAGGGAGCTAGGGTCAGAGAAGCCACAGTTTTTCAACCGTGCTTGCCTGCTCGACGTGCATTGGTTTCTAAAAACTCAGGATACTTGTAAAATAAAGTCTTAGTTATTTTGGCTATTTTTTATCACTGGAGTATATGTACAAGAGTCAATTTCTCCAGAAAAGATCTTTATTTGTTATTTGACACTATAAACAGACTTTGACCTCTTCAAGCTTTTATTTTGGTACTTTCAGTTGCCGGCATCTTGGATTTGCATATTAGCTAAATATTTAGTTTCATCCAGAACATTTAGATTTAACATTTAGATTTAACTTTTTGATTTAGATTCAACATTTAGATTTAGATTTAGCTTTTAGGTATAACATTTAGATTTAACGATTATATTCAGATTTAATTATTTAATACATGTTAAAAAATATATTGTGTTACATGTGCTAAAAAGTGACTTTAAAAAATTCACACCACTTTTTAAAACATGATTTGAAGCTAAATGTGACAAAATGTTATGTTAATGTTATTTTAGCATTACCAACTTTACAAACAGCGGCCCATACTGCTAATGACTCATCTATATGTATATAAATGTTATTTTAATGTTAAATGTGAAATAAAATAAACACAATTCAGTCATTTCAGGAGCAGCAATAATTCTTTTCACAATATTCTTTTTTCTTTTCTCTTTCATCAGTTAAAGGTGGGGTGGGTGTTGTTTTTTTGCAACACTTTTTACAATATTGCCTGAAAACCTTTTCACATTTCCATTGCACCCACTGAAATAAAATGTTTGCAAAAAAAACTAAACATTTTGGTCCAGTCTAGAAGGTATAATCAGAGAAAAACTCTGACCAATCAAAAAAGTGATCATCACTATTTTGATTGGCTGCCTAATACGTCCATCAAATATCACCCCTCCCTCCCTCCCTCCCTATGGTTCATGTAGTCTTGAATCATGTGAAGGCGTGGTTTTCGAGGGGTGAGCTGAAGAGGAGGAGGCGGAGCCTTTGGGAGGAGGGAGGGAGTGTATATTTTCAAAATCTCACTTGAGTTGGAGCTGGAACCGTTTTTCAAACAACACCTACTCCACCTTTAAAGTAATTTCATCACATCAATAAATCGCCACCTAATTCTAAAGGGCCGTGTATACTCTCGCAGCAATGTGTCGCCGTCAGCTTGTTGCAGAGATCCCGCAGACACTTTTGATTTATACTAGCGCGGTCTCCGCTGTTATTCCACGCCTCAACGCAAGATGTACAATCACGAACTAGCTAAACTTACTAAACTTATCTCTTGCATTTTTCCCCCTCCTTTACCGTCTCGGCCGTATCCAGACCCACATTCATCGCTATCTCCCTCCATGAATAACTAGAATATGTGCTGTCTTTGTAGTGTGGAGAACCAGAATCGTACAGATGTGGGTACTTCCTCATTGTCTGCGTAGGTTGGGGGGGGCATCTCTGTGTCAACTGCGTAGGTGACGCAGACGACGTGATGTTCGAGTATAAATCAGGCTTAACTCAAACTTTGATGATTAAAAACAAAAATCAGTCCAATTAAGCTTTTAAAACTGTTGCAGAGAACAAATAAAACTTACATGTAATAACAGCTGTTAAACTCTTGGTAACAGTCTCAGTTCCTCCATCTGGTTTCCTGTAGACAGCTGAGCAGGAGAAGTTCTGTCCTTGATGGAGGTGAGAAGCAGTGAAGTTCAGAACAGAGGTCACTACTTCAGTTGTGTCCTGATTCTTCTTCAGTGTCCTCTGACTGTCATCCAGGCTGGAGGTCCATGTCAGAGTTGGAGGATGAGACAGACAGACAGCTGGAGCAGAGCAGCTCAGACTCACTGAGGTTCCCTCCTTCACCTCCAGCCTGGACGGTTCCAGAGTCAGTGTACGAGGACGATCTGAAAGGAAGATATATTCTCATTGAACGTCTTTTCATTTCAGTTTCAGTGTCAGTTTGGAAGGAACAGCTGGAAAGAATGGGCATTTTCACCACTTGATGAATCAGCATAAAGTTTGGTTTGTATATAAATTGCATGTAAATAGATATTTAAACCTACCTTTGACTAAAATCTTCACAGCTTTTTCCCAAAAAGAATACTTGAGGTTGTCGGGACATTCCAGTCTGAAGTAATATGTATCAGAGTGATTTGGACACAAGTTATTGAAGGTTGTGGTGCAGTTTTTTTGTGTTAAGTCTCCTGTCTTTTGTATAGTTGAATTAAGCTTTAGACTCTTAGAGGGGACCTCATCTCCAGTTCTCCATATTGCCTTACACCTGGAATTTAAGTTATGTTGATATTGATTGTCTATCTCAAAGGAGCAGAGGATGGTCAAAGGGGATCCAGCTGTGACCTCTGCAGTCTTTGGAATAAAGATATTCCAGCCACCACACAGAGCACCTGAAACGTAAAACGCCAAGAAGAAAAGAAGAAAAGTGCCACATTTTAGAGAACTGGATTACTGAAAACTTCTTTTAAAAGTTACTCTTTTACTTTCAGTTGACAATCATTTATATCTTTTATCAGGGTGTCAACGGGAAATTGGAAAAAACTCTGAAGTGGTGGGGGGGCGCTGAGCACAGCATTGTGTATTTGGGAAACATCAAGTAGGGAACATCAAGTTGTCCATATTGTTACTTTGAATGCCACATAATCAGATTCAAATAAATGATTTATTTATTTAATAAAGCTTTCCCTCAACAGAAAATAAAAGATAAAAATGGCACAAAGTTTAATTATTCCTGCTAATGTGAGAATAAACTGAGCATAAGGCTGAGGTTAGATATCAAAAATAAAAGTAGTTGTTAAAAAACAATTAAGTTGCCTATTAAAGGCAAAAATTCAGAATGACTAGTGATTCAGTCACTCGTGAACTTCAACAGTAAAACATCACTGACAACAAGATACATGGATCCAAAACTTGAGTAAGAAGTTATAGAAAATAGCATGTTAAATTCAACATGTCTTTTTGATGCCTGTAACTCTGAACATTAGCTTTTCTTATTTTTTTTTTTAATCACAAAAAGCTCTAAACACTGAATAACTAATATTTCAGGCATGAAAATCCCTCACCTTTTGGTGAAATTTGCTGTTTTGAAGTCAAAAATGGTGACTACGTGAATCGTGTAGATCCGAGGAGTTTTCTATTTTGAGAGGGGAGGGGTCGGAGTCAGGAGATTTTTTTTAAATTTAATTATCATATAATTCCCCTAATAAGCAAACTGAGAACTTCAGAAATCTGCAATTTAAATGACACTTGGACGGTCAGTAAATCTTGCCCAGAACCAATCGGGTCAGATTGTTCCATTATTCTAGTCAGATGAACATTCTTCATTCATGTGTTACATTGCTAAGCGGAACCAGAAGCAGGACCTAGTGATGTCCACAATTGGGACGAGGCAGACGAGCATAAGTTTCCTACCTACATTTACCAGCGGTGAGAAGCGCTGTATATTTCATCCGCGTTGTCTAACAATAAATAAGTACAATAAGGAATAAACCTCTCTCCTGTGAATTTAAAGCTAATAATCATCCATCCAAACAAGAAAGGGAGAAGTAATATCAGAAAATATGTGCTTCGGGGTTACTTTGACCGTAGATTTGGCTGTGATGGCAGCTGTATTGTCAACGGGCTCAGTGCGCATGCCCTGCTCTCAATCAACCAATCGCAATCGAGAATTCATGTCACCTTTGTGGAGGGTACCCCCCCCCCCCCCCCGAAAATATTAAACCGGATTTAAGGGCCATGTATACTCTCGCGGCAATGTGTCGCCGTCAGCTTGTCGCAGAGGTGCCGCCGTCACTTTTGATTTATACTCGCGCGGTCTCCGCTATGTTATTCCAAACCACAACACAAGAGGGACAATCACGGACTAGCTAAACTTACTAAATCGTAATACTTACTAAACGTATCTCTTGCATTTTTCCACTTCCTCACCGTTTCGGCCGTATCCAGACCCACATTCATCGCTATCTACCTCCATGAATTACTAGAATATGTGCTGTCTTTGTAGTGTGGAGAACCAGAATCGTACAGATGTGGTACTTCCTCATTTCTTTAATGACGCGCTCTTTTCTATGCGGATGTAGAATTGACCAATCAGAGGCCTCCTTTCTCTCCTCTCTGCGACACTGTCTGTGTCGACCTACAATTTTGGGGAGGTGCACCGGAGTGTCTGCGTAGGGTGGGGGGGGCATCTCTGCGTCGACTGCGTAGGTGACGCAGACGACCTGACGTTCGAGTTTAAATCAGGCTTTACACGTATCTCAAAATAACCCCCAGGATTGAAAAAAACTCAGAAATCCGCGGAGCTGTGGAAAATTGACACCCCTGTTTTATCCAAAAAATAATAATAATAATAATAATAATTACCTGCATGTTTTATTCTTGTTAACATCAAGGGAGTGAATTATGAATGCTTTAAATTTACAACAGTGTATGGGTATAGCATTTAACAATCTTCCTACAAACCAAACGTTAATGATGGTAACTCACCCTGCATCAGACAGCTGATGAGAAGGGAAGTGAGAGCTGCAGACATCGCTGTCATTCAAGGAGTCTGTAGATTAAACATCAAACAGTTCTTGTGTTTTGTATGTTTCATTTCTTTAACAAACAAGACCAAATAAAATCATAGAACTTTCTATGGCACTGCACATGTTGAACTCTTCCTGTCATCTGAGTTCACAGGAAAAGGTGTGGAATTTTAATTGTTTTCCTTTGGCGTGTGAATATTGTGTGTGACAGTGAAAGAAAGCTGTTTTGCATTGTAAAAGCACCTTGAGTGGTTCCCGGACTAGAAATGCGCTGTAATAGTATATTGTTGGTGTGTACGAGCGTTTTACCCGTGGGGTGAGGACAGTTTCATGTGTAAATATGGAAGAAACACTCGTGGCCTTGTTCATCAGCACACTACATGCTTCTTCTAGGAGACATCGGGCCCGATCTTCCGCCAAATCTCCTAAAGCAGCTATTAAGGGATAGTGGGTAGTAGGAGAGGCGTTCCCCCGCAAAGAACACAATCTTCCACCTCCCTAAACCCGTGATCTTACCTGCACTACCCGCTACATTATGCATGGGAGTGGTTAGGGCGTTCCACCTGTTAAACCAATCAGTGCGTCAGTAGCCATTGCCTTTAAGAGCAGGTCGCGCTACCCACAAACCGCTATGGAGCGTCTTTTCATCCAGATCAGAGCAGCTCTCATGTGCAGCTCGTCTGGGACTCTGATGTAGAGCTTCCTCCTCTTCCTTCCTCCTCCTCCTCTGCACTAATATATACATAACTAGCTCTAACTAATGTGGAGCAAATGATTTAATTTTTTTTTTTTGTTCTCCAAGAATTTTCAACTGCTCAGAAAAAAAAGAGCCAGTGAACTTTGTTATCTTACTTATATTGTGCATGTTTACTTCACAGTACAGATACATTTTCAATATACTGTACAGCCGCAATTTTAATACAATGCAATGTTCACTTTTACAAAACCCTAACAACAACATCAACAAAACAAAACACTTAAAACCTATATTTTTCAGGTAGACATTGTTGAAGAGATATGGACTTACATTGTTACGAAGTGTGCAGAGACGAGACATCAGCTTCCTTCAAAGTGAGATTACATTTTTAAAGAAAGCTTCTTGTTATGTGGCACGGCCGCTGTAGGCGTAGGTGTGACTTCTCATGGCGTGTGCAGAAGTGACAGCTGCCTTAGAGGTGAGAAAATATTCTAAAATTGTACATGAGTTGACTTCATAATGAGGAACTGACTTTCATATTCACGACAATCGATGCATTCAGCTCTGGCAGACCGGGGTCCTTGGTTTGGGGTGCAGCCATCATGGGATCTTGTGTTGACCCACTGTGACTGTCTAAGTCTTCAATTAGAGGCCTTTTTGAGAACCGTCTCACAGATATGAGGTGGAAACAGTCATCTTCATCTGGTTATTTCTTTTTTTATATGAACTCAGACCTCTGCTTTCTTTTAAACCAGACTTTAGCTTGGGTGCACTTCATTCTTTTCTATTTGCAGACCTGCTTTAAGAGTGTGTCAGTTAGAAATGTTTGCTTGTGCAGCTTTTGTCCTTTGTAATATAGATAAGGTCGATTATTTGTGCACACCACTGTAATTGTTTAGTATTTGCAGTTACACCATCTTTAACACAGTTTATTATCTGTAATAAACAGACTCATGTTCAGGAAATTGACTTCTTTGCATCTTTTATGTTGCTATAGAGGGATTCACACGTCTTGTTGTGTTTTTATCAAGGTTTCTGCTCACATCTCAAAATCAAGCACATCTCCTCTACACGTCTAAATCTATACGTCCAAATCACAGAGGAGTAAATCGTGTTGTAAATGAAATTTAGGCTCTTATTTCATAAATGCAGTTAACCTCATATAACCTCATATGACCGTGTGATACTTTTCTTATGTTCGTGTGCTATTGTATCTTTGCAACTGAAAAAAGCATTCTGTTCTCACAGACACCTGCAAGGTCGAAATACTAGATATGAGACTAACAAAACATAGAATAGGACACTCTTTGTTAGAATCCAACTCCCTCACTATCAGTAATACAACATGACCATATATGGGCTTCTGGTGCTGCTGCTTAAAACTCTCTGTCTCTCTGCCTTTTGCCAGAGAGAAATCTTTTTCTCTCTCCATGCGCATGATATATTCTTGACTTGACTTAATAAAAACATTGTGAACGCAGTTGTTATATTTTTATTCTACTGGATTCTTCTTCAGATAATATTTTCCACGACAGTGTCACTATCATCATTCTTCTTCTCTGAGCTTTTACTGGCAACCCGTTGATGTGTTTCCTCCGGGTACTCCGGCTTCCTCCCACAGTCCAGAGACAGGCATGTCAGGTTGATTTGTGTTTCTAAATTGCCCGTAGGAGTGATGGTGAGAGTGGTTGTTTGTCTACATGTGGCCCTGTGATGTACTGGCAACCTGTCCAGGGTGGACCCCTGCCTTTACGCCGAAGAGAGCTGGGATAGACTCGAGCAGATTCCCGTGACACAGGATTAAGTGGGCATAGATGATGGATGTTAAAGATATTGAAAGATTGTCTGCAAGTCAAACCCCTTACATGAAGTTTAAAAAAGAAACTGCAAGCTGCACATATTTTACTGGAGCACATGCCCCTGTACTAATCTGCAGCGCCCCAGTGTAAATTTCACCAGAAAAAAAAAAATAATAATAACTTCTGAGTTTTAAGTCTACATAGCATACGCAACAAAATGCACACTTGCTACTTAATATGGTAATTAATTCACATGTACAGAAAGAGAAAGAGAGAGAGAGACACTGTCTTGCAGCTGAGTGACTAAAGGTACGTAACATTAGCCCATAACTTGCTAAACACTTATATAATATCACATGTTTTTTTATTTTGATTCTGATTTGACTCAAACACCTTTTGTACTTCTGTAGATGGATATCAGGACGTTATTCCCTCCCAGCAAGGATAAATGAGAGAGGTAAGCCTCTAGCTAGGCAACATTAACCTGTGTTTATGACATTAATGCTACGTTAACTGAGGTGATTCCTTCTATCGAGACAACCGAATTAGCATTAGCAGTACAGATAGTGACTTTTCTTAGAAGTAGCTAGCGTAATAAGGGTCAAGAACCCAAAGCGGTGATGAGAGAGTCAGACCCGAGGGGAATTTCAGTGAGTTAACAATCAGCGTGAAACAATGCGTTAACGGTGGCATCATGCTGGTTCTGGTTCTGGTGAGGACCTCTGCGTCAATGATGAGAGCTTGTGCTAGTTAACTAGATATTACTCATCCCAGGGATACTGCCATGGTTCAATCTCAAACGGTCTACCTTCAGGTTTGCAAATGTTGCAAACTCTTGCAAATGTCTGAGAACAAATGCCAGAGAACATCAGGACTGCAGAGACTGTTGAGATTTTTAAAAGGAGGCTCAAGACTCACCTTTTTAACCTGGCTTATACATGATTTCTTTTACTCTTAGATCTTTTATTCTACTGTTCTTAAATTGTTTACTGTTTTTCTCCTGTGGGCCTCTCTGAGTTGACCTCAACTATCAGTAAAGCTAAACCATTTACATGCCTGTTGGATCCCATCCCAGCTCGGCTGCTCAAAGATGGTATGTCCTCTATTGGTATATCAATTTTGGATCAGATTAACCTATCTCTACAATTAGGATATGTGCCACAGGTTTTTAAAGTTGCAGTCATTAAACCTTTGCTCAAGAAACCATCTCTTGACCCGGACATCTTGGCAAACTATAGACCAATATCCAACCTTCCATTTATCTCTAAAATTCTGGAAAAAATAGTTGGTAGCCAGTTAGGAGAACAACTGCATAGAAATGATCTATTTGAGGTCTTTCAGTCAGGGTTTAGAACTCATCATAGCACAGAAACCTCGCTGATTAGAGTCTCCAACGACCTCCTCATGGCCTCAGACAATGGATTAGTTTCTGTCCTTGTTCTGCTGGACCTCAGTGCTGCTTTTGATACTGTTGATCACGGCCTTTTTGCTGCACAGATTAGAGCACACTGTTGGAATTAAAGGGACAGCATTAGGCTGGTTTAAGTCATAACTATCTGACAGGTTCCAGTTCGTCCATGTTAATGACGTTTCTTCTACATGGACTAGGGTCTGCTATGGCGTCCCACAGGGTTCAGTTCTGGGACCAATCCTTTTCACTTTATACGTGCTGCCCTTGGGAAAAATTATCCAGAGCCATGGCAAAAATTTTCATTGCTACGTTGATGATACGCAGCTGTACTTATCTATGAAACCAGAGGAAACAAAACCTTTGGCTAAACTTCAAGGGTGTCTTAATGACATTAAGTCCTGGATGTCCTCTAACTTTTTGCTTCTAAACTCAGATAAAACAGAGATTATTGTCTTTGGTCCCAAACACCTGAGGAATGGATTGACTGGGTTTACGCTGGCTTTCAGCACAGCTGTGAAAAACCTTGGAGTCATTTTTGATCAGGATGTGTCATTTAAGCAGCATATTAATCAAGTTTGCAAGACTGCCTTTTTTCATCTCCGAAATATCGC
The DNA here is from genome assembly GCA_018398805.1 of Hirundichthys speculiger. Lineage (NCBI taxonomy): Eukaryota > Metazoa > Chordata > Actinopteri > Beloniformes > Exocoetidae > Hirundichthys > Hirundichthys speculiger. Next base: position 54,348 of record JAGFBZ010001678.1, read on the forward strand.
CAAGATTAGGAGTATCCTCTCCCAGGGTGATGCTGAAAAATTATTCCACGCGTTTGTCAGTTCTAGACTGGATTATTGTAATGCGCTGTTAGCAGGATGTCCGAAAAGCTCGCTAAATAGCCTTCAATTGATCCAGAACGCAGCAGCGAGGGTGCTGACAGGAATCCGCAAGCGAGATCACGTCTCTCCCGCGTTAGCCTTCCTCCATTGGCTCCCCGTGAAATTTCGCATTGAGTTTAAAATTCTGCTTCTCGCATATAAGGCCTTTAATGGCCTAGCTCCGCGCTATTTACAAGACTTGATAGCATGTTATGCTCCTAATAGAGCTCTCCGCTCTCAGAGTGCAGGATTACTCGTCGTTCCTAGAATATCTAAAAGTAGGTTTGGAGAACGGGCCTTCTGCTACCAGGCACCTTTTTTATGGAACCAGCTACCAGTTTGGGTTCAGGAGGATGATACCATCTCCATTTTTAAAACTAAATTGAAAACATTTTTGTTCAGTAAAGCCTACAGTTAGTCTAAACTATAGTGTGTAGGGGCTAATAGTTATAACTATAGCTGTAGTAGCTAAGACTAGAGTAAGCTCGTCTTAATCACAGCTTCGTCATGTTATGCTGCTAGCTACAGCTGCAGGGACACCAGCATGATCTGCTGAGTGGTGTCTCCACTGCTCTTCTCCTTTTTCTTCCCTTTATTCCTCCAGCGCATTCATAATTACTTGGGAGCACCCTGTTACTGAAACTGTGCTCTATATGCTTTCCTGTGGGTTTGTTGTGTGTTTGCTGCCCCCCCCCCCCTTTTCTTTCTGTGTATTTGCAGGCCAGTTTCCTGGGTTTCATGCTGACTTGCAGTTCCATCCTCTGTCCATCCTGGGGTTCTCCTGGCGTGGTGATCGGCGACCTGGTCCTCTGGCCATCTCATCCCAGTGCTGCTGCCTCCATCTGTTTATGTTTATATGGTCGTTGTATTTAGTCATTTGTGTGCTCTCCTCTCTCCTCCTCCATCCTCTCTTTGTCCTCCGTCCTCTCTCCTGTCTCCCCTCTTTTCTTTCTCTATCCGGCTGGCCTTCAGCAGGAAGGTCCCCCCATATGATCCAGGTCCTGCTCAAGGTTTCTTCCTCTTAAAGTGGAGTTTTTTCTTGCCACTGTTTGGCTTAAAGGTTTTTTCTCCCTATGTGGGAGTTTTTTACCTGCCATTATCATTGATTGGATTTAATATTATAATTTTAGTTAATGATATTTGTTCGGGGGTCATGATCTGGGTCTCTGTAAAGCGCCTAGAGACAATTGTCATTGTAACAGACGCTATACAAATAAACTTACTTCTGCTGCTGCCCAAATCACACTCCGCCCGACCCACGTGGCTCCTCCGCCTTCATGTAGTTTATTCTGGCTGAAACCGGCCGGCCTCGAGACAGACCCTGTTCACACTGGAGAGATTGCATACTTCTAAGATGGGCTGGGAGACGTGGCTGGGGAAGGTCCACGGTTGAACGGGTTATGACTGGTTCTCCCCTTCTTCCTAAATCCACCACAACTTCCTTCATATTCAGATTATTTTGAACAAGATCATTAGTGGAACACCAGACTCTCAGGTCTTGCTCCTCATCTCTGCATCACTGTTGGAGATCAGCCCTGCAACTGTTTCATCCACAACCTTCATGGATGGTGTTTGTTGCATGGTGAGGTGGTCTTGTGTGAGACGGTGAACTCCTCGGCGTGAATACGTGTGTGAATGTGTTAACTCAAGCTGCAGACATGCAGTGATGGCACTGAGTGCCTGTTGGGGACTGATATCAGACCAGTACATTGTTAAAAAAACAAAAAAAAACTTTTTTAAAAAAAAAACATTGTAAGTGGAGCTTGTACAATGCAGAGATGGTGGATCAGAGGTGGAGCTTTGCTGCCCCCACATGGAAACCAGGGTGAATGACATGAAGTTAACTAAAGAGTAAACCATCTGTGGTTGAAAGTCTAACTTCAAATAGGGTTTAAATGATATTTTAGGAGCATTTGACTGACTTACAAGCAGCATAACTGTAATGAAGTAACTGTATTGGGTTAGGCCAGTTTTTTACACACAGATCAGACAGAGTGGGAGCGTTTCTTCTGATTGACAGGTTGTTGACAGGCAGAGTCGTACTTAAATGCAAACAGTCTTTTTGGTATTTGGTTGATTAGTTTTTCTTGTTTCACAAATATAAAGAGCTGATCTGTTTGAAAGCAAGTAATGGAGTTCTGCAGCTGAAAGATGTCTCATGCGTTGCCTCCTCACAGATTTCCGACCGCCCCAGAACCTTCCACAATCTTCATCCTGGTTTTTTTTTTTTGTTTGTTTTTTTTTTGGTCCATCCAGAGGTGGACCCAGAACCCAGGTGTTGTTGATCTTCAGGTCAGGAGCTGATGGACGTTCTCCTTCAGGATCTTCTGGTGGAGAGCAGAATTCATGGTTCCAGCAGGTGGTCCAGGTCCAGAAGCAGGGCAGCACCAGACCATCACACTACCACCACCGTGTCTGACTGTCGCTATGATGCTGTTAGTTTGACTCCAGATGTGACGGGACTCACACCTTCCAGAAACTTCTGCCTGGTCAGTCCTCTGAATGTTTTCCCAGGAGTCTCTGGGATCATCTGGGTCTTTGTCTTGTTTCTGGTCAGCAGTGGTTCTGGTCCTGGAACTCTTTTATGGATCTATTTCTGTCCAGTCTCTTTCTGGTTGATGAGTCGTGAACTCTGACCTTAACTGAGAGCTTTAGATGTTCTGGGTTCTTCTGTGACCTCCAGGTTGAGTCGTTGACACTCCTGGAGCAGGTCCACCACTGCTCCACGTTTTCAGGTTCCTTTAGATTGGGACACAATGTCTTGCTTTTTGACACCTTTTAGGCTCCTTCCTTTTTTTTCAGACAGGTTCAGTTTAAGTGGTTTTGTGATTCTACATGTCTGGCGGTAATCGGGCCTGGTAATATCTGGACACTGGAATCCACCTGTGATTAACTGAATTCATCCAGAATAAACACAGAGGATGCTGATGGACAAAGTGGAAACCTCGACATCAGCTGAATTACACCAAACTATACCAAGCAAATCTGGGGAAAGATTCAAGAACATTTCTGGAACATTCTGCAAGATTAAAAGTGTAGTCTTCCAAGAGGAAGGGTAGCTGCTGTCAATCATCTGGTGACTCACAGGCTGACGGTGTAGTCCTGAAGTCCCTGTTTCAGCTCCGACGGCCCTCGTTTTTGGAGCAACGCTTGAAATGAGGAATGATGTTTGGACAGATTTGATAAAAAATTACTGTGATGTAATATTGTAATGAAATGAAGTTTTCCCTACATTTCGCGCTACGTTTCTTAGTTGATGTCAACTTGATTTTGATGGCATGGCGACAGGAGAAAGATTCATTTCTGACTTACTCCGAGAGGTAGCCAACAGGCTCGATGCGAGTCCCCCACCAACTGCATGGAGAAGGATCAGCCAATGAGCGTGCAGGTCAACCACTGGTGCCGCCCAGTGGCAAAATGTCATTATTATGTAAAAGCTCACTCTTATGAAAAAGGAAGCAATTATGTAAAAACTCATTTTTAGATTAAAAAAAAGACATTCTGAAATAAACTATTATGCATTAAACTAAGATTAAATAATAATAAAAATATATTTCATAATAATTACATTTTTTTTCATAATAATGGATACGTATTTCATAATAATAAATGCCTGTATTTCATAATAATAGACTAATTTATTCATTGAATTATGACCCAAACGGGTCTCCATATGTAACATGGAGGAATGACGCGAAAGTTTTGTTGTAGTCCAAAAATTTTTTTTCAAACAGAATTGTTAATATTGCTACATGAGCTTGCTACCGGAACTGTAAAGTACACAGATTTTTACCGTTCTCCATGTCTGTTTTAGCTTTTCTGGATGTTTACCTGCTAATTGTCTTCCAGTTCCGCAGCAGCCAGTAACAGACTTTTCAAAACAAAAGCATGTGAGCAACATGCGTTAACGCGCAATAAAATAAATGTCGGCGTTAATAAATTAATGCGTTAACGCGATAATAACGCGTTAACTTGCCCAGCCCTAATTCTTTTATGTTAGATGCCAAAACAGGACCAATGTCAAAGCCAGGACACAGGTTTTCCCAGCAGGACATTGCACCGTGGTCACGTGTGCAAGTGTTGAGGTAACAAGAGTCCTGCACGTGAAGACGGGAGTGTCAAACTCTGTTTCATCCCAGCGCACATGAGCATCATGGCTTCCATTAAAGCAGGGGTCTCCAAGGTCAGCACATTTCTGTTAATGACACAGTCACCTGTATCAGGGTGTGTAGAAGGAGGGAAACATCTAAAACCTGCAGGACACCGGCCCTCCAGGACCGAGACTGGAGACCCCTGCGTTAAAGGGTCAGTTATTCTTGGTTTTCTCAGCCAGTGGCGCCGTCAGATTTCCCGCTACTTCCTGGACTCGGTCCGTGTTGGTGTTTCCTCGACGAGCCGTCATTAAGGTTTGTCCGAGGACACATCTGCCGTTATTCGTTTGAGACACGCTCCGATTTCAAGATGCACCTTCCAAAGAACATTTGGAGGTTTGTGATCCCTTCACTGCTGCATCAGTTTTTTTTTTTTCTTTGACTTGTACGAACGTACACTGTAAAAAAAAATTGTAATATAACAGAATTTTACTGTCTATTTTACAGCTTTTTTTTCTGTATTTTTAAAATACCATTTAATTTACAAAACTTGACTTGAACTTAGGGCTGCTGCCTCTGCTTATGGAGCATCAGCTCTACCAAGTGAGCTGCAATTAAATGCTTTCAATAAAGCATTTCTCTGATAGATATGCTGTTAGTGATCTGGCAGGTCCTTTTGGGTCGTTTCCCAGCATCCTTTGCAGCCCTGGTTGTTTAAGTGCTTAGCTGTGTTTATTTGTTAACTATTTGAATTAATGCTGCCATGTAAAGTCTGTTGCTGGTTTGACCCTGTTGATTCCTACTCCTTACATTTAACATGCTAATTTGTGTCACCCTGAGTTAAGTCTGTCTGTGTTTGAATGAGTACCCGTGAGTTTGTTTAGTAAACTGTGTAAAACAAAACTTGTGCTGGCAAAAACAGGAAGTTGACAAAATACTCCTTTAGCTAGTACCATGACTCTGTCAGGTGTTGCAGACCAGTTTGCAGACTACAATGCAATGGCTACAGTCCTTAAAATTTTAATTTTAAAACCAACATCTTGTTTTTCAACAGTTTTTTTCTTGATGTTTTGAAAGACGATTCACATTATTTTTTTTGTGTCTATAAATTTTGTGTATATTACATCAAACACAAAGTATTATACAACTTCTTTACCTAAAATAATGTCATTGAAACCAATTAATAACAGCACATTTCTGTAAATTTAAGCATTATTATTCATATTACAGCATTTACTTACCATTTTTCTAGGTAATTTAATTGTTTTAAAATGTGAAAATGTTTCTAATTAAATGTTAAAAACAACCTGAAAATAATGCAAAATCTTGTTAAAATTACAACTACAAACTGTACGGAACTTACGGGAAAAAAAAACTATTTTTATGAGAAAGTAATTTTCTGTTATTTCACTGAATTTTTCTGGTGCTCCAGCTGCCGGAAAAATTACCATTTTTTCATGATTTTGATGTTTTTACAGTGTAGCCTGCTGAGAACGTCTGATGCTTCTCTTCTTTGTCCTGGTGTTGAAGCTCAAACACTTATCTCATTTGGTACTGAAACATCAACATAATCTAGATAATTTCATCACTGAACCACGAAACTGTCATCGTAAAAGCCTCAGTTAGAGATACTGACGTCACTTGGATAGGCGCCGTCATGGAACAGCAAACTAAATCGTGATGTGTTGCGGGTCACGTAGTTGCTCCACATGGACCCAAGCAAAAAGCCAATACAAGAGACCTCTTTATTGGATTTATTAAGTTGTATTCAGACACTCAAAACTGATCAGCCCGTCACTAGTAATGCTGTTTTACATAAGAATTCATTGAGCTGTAAGAGACCACCGGTTAGGTTAATTATGCTACCTGCTCATTGGCCGTAGCCGGTTAGCAAGTCCAATACAGACCGTTATATAAAAATCGAAGGGCAGTCAATAATTAAAACATGATCAACACTGTGCAATGCAATAAAAGTTCCTTTCAAACACAACCATGAACCTATTCCTGAAAAAAAAAAAAAAAAATTAAAGTAACAAGACACCAGAGAGGGAATCTGTTAACACTACATATACCTAAAAAAAAGACCACCACGGCTTTACATGTGACCAGTCTGTGACCAGGTCTAGCACGAGGAAAAAAATAATAAAAATAAGAGAAGCAGATTGAGATCGAACTGTACAATTATTCGGAATCTTTAGATACATTTTCCTCGTGAGCTGATGAGCTCTGCAAGCCGTACTAAAGGAAGGAGACAAAAGTGCACCCTACAACAACATTAGAGTATTACTTTGTAACAGTGGGCTGTAATCCAAATTTATTTTTCCTCTATGTGCTTTCTAATGTGTAGTCTAAAATTACCCCCCACCACCTTTCTTTTTTTTTTTTTCCTTTTTTTTTTGGATTCAGATCACCCATATTGATGGAGGTTGACAACTGGCCAGGATGGAAAAAGAGCAGATTAACATGTTTTTTTCTCTGCGAGACGCGTCACTGGACAGGATGGCGGGACATCTCTGCGCCTCGTCTCTACTTTCTGTCCCGCGTGAGCGACAAAACTTAAGACATGACTTCTGTGAAGACGCTATAACATCAGAGTGTTCTTTGAAACGGATCATTTGAGTCCCGTCACACCCGTCCTTCCACATCCTCTACACTGGATTGGATATTTCTTTTTCCCTACGTTCCCATCAGGAGGCTCGGACGAACACGTCTTCTTGTGAATCGGACGTGAGGCGGGAGGAGTCCTCGGTTTGCGCGGCCTTCCTTCCCCGACACCGTCGCAGGATGAAAGCGGCCAACAGTCGGAGAAGCCAGGCGTCTCAACGCACGGGAACAATTTGGATTTCCTGTCATTGTGAGCAAAAATGTAACCCGAGCCCGTGACCGTTACAGGGCAGCATCCAGTCGACCCTGCCTCCTGACGGATGACGGCACACCTTCTCATCAGCACACGACACAATCACACTCCACAGGTTTCTCACTCGCTCGTCTTTCTTAAACAGGGTTAGTCTTCCAACTGAATAAGAGATAAAAATGTGGGTTTTTTTGTTTTTTTTTTTTCTTTTTAGGTGTTGTAGTGATACATGCATCCATTAACTGATATACACTTTAAAAATAAAAGTTAAAAAAAAAAAAAAAAAAAGGTATTAGAAATGCAGCTATACAGAGTCTTTTAGCTATTCCAGGGGAGTGAGGGTGAAGGTCGGGCCTGACGACAGGAAAGCCAACGAGCCCGATGTCCAGATGTGGTTCAGATGAGATGTGGGAGGCCGTGTGTGTGTGTGTGTGTGTGTGTGGGGGGAGGGGAGGAGGAGGGACAGCTGGGTTAGTTACTGCAGCAGGGACGGCTGCTGGGCTGAGCCGTCTCTGTCAGGTCCACTCCCCGGTTCCGACCGCTGCTGGCTCCGGTGGCTTGGGGCTCATTCTTGGGTAGCTTCTTTGCTGCAGTGACAATGACAAGAGGTTCAAAGGTGTTATTGGTTTACTCAGAGAGCCGAAGCCAGCAATCTGACCGGCATTAGCTTCTGCTCATCTGGGCTCAGGCTGCGGGGGGGGGGGGGCGGGGGGGGGACAGCGGCCCGACCAGAGGAGACCAGACCTCCCTGCCCCCCAACCCGCCTCCACCAGCTCTTCTTGGAGGACTCTGAGGGATTCCCCGGCCAGCTGGGAGACTGGACCTCTCCAGGATGTTCTGGGTCTGCCTCAGAGCCTTTTCCTGGTCAGACATGCCCGAAACACCTCCCCCAGAACCGGTTCCTGTAGAGACCTGGTTCCGTGCGTTTCAATTCCATGGAATTGTTTGGCAGGTTATCTAGGGATTCTCTTATCAATTCCAACCAGCACGAATCTCACGTAATTTACGCAAGTTACGGACAGTCAATTCCAGAAAGCAACTTACGTGATTAAGTTACGTCGGTTTAGCACGCGCATTGCAGTTGTAAACAACAATGGCGCCCACCAGGTTCAAACGCTCCAAAGTTTGGCTTCACTTCACCAAAGAAAGATGGCAACAAGGCAACTAGCAGTCATTGTAAAGTGGAGATAACAGCGTCGGGAGGAACACAACTAACACGCAGAAAACATTTGAACACACAACATGTGATAACGAGTGTCGTGTTTTTGACACACTTCGGACTGATGGATCTCAACCCAGCAGCAGTAGCCAAGCTAAGATCACCTCTGGCAACTCTGGTTAGTAGCTATCCCACTGCCGATGTGCTTCTTTGTAAAACACGCTATAACATTAACGCTATGCTATTAAACGAATGCCTTCTGTATTACATTTAGAAGATGACCGTGATGAGAGAGAGAGTCTGGCTGGTTCAGAGGCTGGAAGACATGATTATTTTTCTGCAGATATTTGCAGATTTGTACTATGCGCAGTTCCGTTGTATTTGATAGTATTTATCTTTCTTTATTATTATTTTTGAGTGCTTAGTGAGCTCATATATCCTTTAAAAAGGGAGATTTTTTTTTTATTTCTATTAGGAAAAATCTGTTAGTAAAATGTTACACATTCTTGTGTATTTGCACAGTTACATATTACAGCAGTTATCATGTTATCCAGGCTTTGGGCCTCTTTTGACCTGCTGTTGAGTTTGTAAGGTTGTGACATCTAAGTTAAAAAAAAATTGATGCTAATAAAACTGTTAGTTCTCCTTTTTGCCCAAATCAGAATCGATAAGAGAGTTGATAAAGAATTGAATCGTTAAACAGTATCGATAATGGAATTGGAAAAATCTTATCAATTCCCATCCCCAATCCTGACCAGACACCTGAACCGGTGGCTGCCCTCCGACTCTCCCCTGAATGGCTGAACTTCTCACCCAGTCTCTAAGGGGGAGTCTGGCCACCCTGCGGAGGAAACTCGTTCACCGTCTCGTTCTTTCGGTCACCACCGTTGCTGATGTGTCCTGCTGAATTGGTCTCAGTGAGCTACAGGCACACGGAGACGCCTCCTTGACCCCCAACTACTGCACAACTAACCTCCCCTCAGGGATTAATAAAATCATTTTTTAACTGAACTGAATTACTGTGGTTTTCAGCCAACCAAAAAGATTAATATACATTGAATATAAAAAATGTGAAGGTAGCCTGGCTGGGCTGCACTCCGGCAAGATGGCGCCATCTTGTGGGGAGAGCTCTTTCGTCATCTGCAGCTGCCACAACTGTTGTTTAAAAAAGCAAACCAATTAAAGCACTTCAAAGTACTTTAAAACCAATGTGTTCATAAACCAATCTACCCAGAAGTCAGTGCAGTTGACCTTCTGGATACCTGGATAAATCAATTAACATAAACCCGTTTAGGAACCATCATTTAAGGAGCCGTGTGATTGGGTAAACTCGTAACCTCATGAATCCAACTGAGGAAGCAGTCAAGTGCTCTGCCTTTGAAGTGTTTCCAGTGAGACCTGAGGTCTGACCGGACCACAGCGCCGATGTTGGACACGATAAACCAACAAAGACACTTCTCTACATCAGCAAAACTCTGCTGCAGACAGCTGCATCATCTGAGAAACCTCCATTAGGAGGTATGATGGAAAAGACCGCAGCAGATGGAGGTCAAGAGGTCTGACAGCAAACTCAGAGGTAGTTTTTTAATGATGCGTCATAGATATCGTGGCAGCTAGAGGAGCTTTTGAACGAGTAGGAAATTTAGAGCCCGTTAATGTCCTACAAGTGAAAGTTTTGCCTCCAAAACATGATCTCCTTTTGTAGCCCCTTCTATTTTTTTTGTGCAAGGAAACATGTTTTACTCATTCAGTAAGTTGTAGGCGTGGCCACATGTTTTCACCAGGTTAACTGGTTCTGCAACGAGGCAAGACGATGTTACTTTTGCAATGCCTTCTTGGGTCTCCAGAGCAGGACGCCTCAAAGCCCGACGATCCCGCCGTCGCGACACCGTCGGCGTCTCTATGACGACCCCAGCTCCTGGCTGGGTGTCTGCCACCAGGTCGAGTCCATCCGATCAACCCTCCGACACTATTCTCATGTTTTCAACACATGTTTGTAAAGGAATCTGCATTTTGTGAGAATAACAGTCCATATAAGGCAGCAGCAACATAAATGTCACTCTTCATTTAGAGCAGCTTGACGCGTGGTTGGAGGCAGGAGGAGATTTGATTTGTAACTACCAACTTTTTCATGAACGCAGAAACAGTTCACGACAAATTTGTTCTCCTCACATTACACAAATGTTGCCTGATATTATTTCCTACAGATGTAATGATACTTCCATCTCTATAACGCCTGATTACGTGACCTGCACTGAAATGTCGAGGTGTGAAGAGGAGCCGTTCATCTGACACTGAAGTATTTCTTATGGAGGCAGGTATCGGAAACACTGCTATGTAGGGCTGTAGCGATACGCTAATCTTGCAATACGATACATGATCTTCAGGCTCACGATATGATATATATCGATATTCATCTTAAGATTAGGGCTGGGCAATGATTCAAATTTTTAATCACGATTTATCGCATTATTTCCCTGATTAATCATGATTAATCATGGTGTATACGGAAAATTCAAATAATGAATTCAAAAGTAGTGTAAAGGTCACTTTTATTTAAATGTTCTGCTGCCATATGAACTAAAGTGTCATAACATTTGTTTTTTTTTTAAAAACACTTTTAACATCAGCACTTGTCAGTAACACATATTTAGTGTAAATCTCATCTAAAAAATGTGAAATAAAATAAAGTAAAGCTTATTGCCACTGCCAGGGAATTGTCCTGTTTTTTTTCTGAAAAATAAAAAAAGTCTACTAACAAAACCCTAACAATATAGAGGCCACAATCAGAACATCAAAACAGGTAATTTCTGAGGTAACAGCAGAAACTTTTAACGGAGAGTTCAACTTGGCAGTTGTTACAAATAACCTTGTTTCTGTTGAATCCTCCGTCTGGGAGAACTTTAAAATGAAAATGTCCATGTTAAAGTTCAGTAACTTTATCAATTCGTAATTATCTGTGTATCATTTGTTTTTTTTTCCATTTTCATTTTCTGTTTTTTTACTGTAACAAAAAAAAAGTCTGTTTTTTTATATTTCAATTTTAGCAAACAGGCCATGGGACTGAATTTGTTTTTAATATTTTATTGCCTGGTTTATGTGACCCAGAAATGGCTTTGTTTTATAATCAAGGAACAGACTTTCTGTTGTCATTACACATCTGTGCCACTAGATGGAGCCACACTGCAGTAACCAGCTAGAGAACAGCAGGACAGTGAACACATGGAGCAGATCTGATGGAACATGGAGGGTTGACGCGATCGTCTTAAAGAAAGGGGTTTGAAAGTTTTTTTCCTAGACAGAATTGTTAATATTGCTACCTGAGTTGCTACCCAAACTGTAAAGTTCACTGGTTTTTACCGTTCTCCATGTCCGCATGTTTACCTGCCAATTATTTTCCGGTTCTGCAGCAGCCAGTAACAGACTTTTCAAAACAAAAGCACGTGAGCAACATGTGTTAACGGGCGATAAAATAAATGTCGCGTTAATAAATTAATGCCTTAACGCGATAATAACGCTTTAACTTGCCCAGCCCTACTTAAGATAGATTTTCATAATTTTCTAAAGGATTTTAAAAGGACAAAGTGATTTTGGTGACATCTTGTGAGTGTTCCAATGACTTTGTTTGAAATTAACTGAACTGAAAGCATCAATTACACATTATATGGCTGACAGGCAGCTTGCAAATGCTGGACAAACTGAATAAAAGATGTGTTGAGAAAAATAGTTTAATTTATTTACCTTTTAAAAGTAAGAGTACCCCTGCGGGACACGGGGGTTTGAAAGGAGCTTAGAATATCGATACCCGCGGCTGAAAAATCGATACTCTCGGGAAATAAAATATCGATATATATTGCAGAATCAATAAAATTGCTCAGCTTTACTGCTATGGATAACAAATGTCCACAGTTAAACGTAAAATGTTAAAAGCAGGTCTGCGCGTGGAAAGTCAAAAGCAGCTTAAAAACACTTACCGATAGCCATGAAAATCTCATTGACGTTCATAGAAGTCTTCGCTGATGTTTCCATGAAAAGCAAGCTGTTGTCGTCCGCGTACGACTGTGCATCCTGCAAGTTCAGGAAACAGGCAGTTAAAACGGGTCCGAGAGCTGCACAGTTTGAGTGGACAACAAAGCGAGAGGAAGCGAAGTGTGCACGCTCCAAGAAGTCTACAGGATGGAGGGCTGACAACAAAAACATGCTCAAGCGTCCCACACGGGCTTCCACAGAAAATGACACAATGTAAAGATTATTTCTGAGGCTCTGCTCACATCCCAAAGATGATTATTAACGTTTTTAAGAGGACGAACCTGGAAGTCCAGAGCTCTCTTGTTTGCGAGGTCAGCCTTGTTCCCGGCCAGGGCTATTACAATATTCGGACTGGCTTGTCTCTGAAGCTCTTTAACCCAGTTCTTTGCTCGTACAAATGACTCCTGGGAAACAAAACAGAGGTGGTGGTGGTGGGGGTTCAGTTAGTGAGCAGAATAATAAGAACCAAGAGATGAACAGATGAGTATAACAGGCTGTAAAAAGGACCCAAAATAAAGAATCATTAAAATGATGCTTCAGATGGTCTATTATATGGAGCCTCGTTTGTGTCTTAATTCAATGAATAAATGAGTCTATTATTATCTATTATGAAATAAGTATCCATTATTATGAAATGCATGTTTATTATTATGAAATATTTCCTCTTATTATAAACAAATGTAATTATTATGAAATATATTTTTATTATAATTTAATCTTAGTTTAATGCATAATAGTTTATTTCAGAATGGCTTTTTTTTAAATCTAAGAATGAGTTTTTACATAATGGCTTCATTTTTCATCAGAATGAGCTTTTGACATAATGACATTTTGCCACTGGGCAGGACCAGTGGTTGACCTGCACGCTCATTGGCTGATCCTTCTCCATTCTACGCTCTGACACGCTTGACTAGTTTTGGCCATTGAGGTCCTGTTAGCAGCGGGCCGTGAGGTCATCAAGGTGCGCTCCTAGTCCGATTGTAGCTATGGCAGAAAAGGATCATTCTCCTGTCGCCATGCCGTCAAAATCAAGTTTTCACTACATTTTGCACTACATTTCTTAGTCGATGTCAACTTTTAACCATAACCTGAGGTGCATTCTGCCACCTACTGGCCTGGAGTACATACAGTCATGGAAAAAATTATTAGACCACCCTTGTTTTCTTCAGTTTCTTGTTCATTTTAATGCCTGGTACAACTAAAGGTACATTTGTTTGGACTAACATAACGATAACCACAAAGATTGCTCATAAGAGTTTTATTTAAGAGCTGATATCTTACCATTTTCCATGGTTTTCTTGATTATAACCTAAATCACTTAAGTTTTTACATCAATAGCTATGGCGTTGCACTGCCAAAAACACTGCTTTTATGCATTCAGTGTTTTCTTTTCTGTCTGTTTTAGTCACGTGATGACATTTAGTGGTAGCAGGTATTAAAATGAACAAGAAAGTGAAGAAAAAATGGTGGTCTAATAATTTTTTCCATGACTGTACATGGCACCTCTCGCCCGCTATCGATATTCACTGTTCTGTTGCTTATGCCTGAATGAAAGAGCAGCCAATCACATAAATGGCTCCGCCCTCTCTGCTGTGATTGACACACAAATCATTCTTATGAAAAACAAAGCCATTATTATGTAAAGCTCATTCTTATGAAAAACAAAACCATTATCATAATAATGGGAAATATTTCATAATAATAAACACCTGTATTTCATAATAATAGACTCATTTATTCATTGAATTATGACCCAAACGGGGCTCCATACAATTAAACTAAAATACCTTCCAGTATAAAAGACACAATCATGTAAATAAACAAATGAACTGTGGACGACATGATTAACTGTTCAGGACCTTGTGCCTCATTTAAAACTGCTGCATAAAAACCAGAGAGACACTGAAAGTGGTGAATGACAACATCAATTTATGGAAACAGCAACCGGAAACACAGCAACCATCCAATCTGATCTCATCACACCAGTTCGTTTTTTTTTTCTTATTTGCCTTCTTCTTCTTTAACATATCGGTGGCTGGCAAACAGCGAATGTTATGCACTACCGCCACCAGGTGGTAGAGAGCGATAGTTTGCTAAGTCAGTAGATCATTCAAGTCTCGAGAGTGACTCGTGACTGTGTCTTGCGTGAATATGTAGCTTGTAACATCGGCAATCGTAACATAAGCATGGCAGAAACTGGTGATAGCACGCAGCCCACCAACACACTAAAACGACGAAATTCAAGGTCTGGACATATTTTCTTTTTTTTTTTATAACAACTGGTGGAGGACAATTATCCTGTCTGCAGAGCACTTGTTTTATAATTTATTGTAATTTGTACAAGTAACTGTTTCTTTATTTACACATTTATACGTATTTAAGGTTCAGCTTAAAGTGCCAAAGTTTATTTCATTTGAAGTTGCACTATCAATTTTTGTTCCTGATAATTGTTTGCATATTTTGACCTTACTATGGTAATAAAAGTGTCCATTTAAACTTTCACCAGACAAACAAGCTTTGTTCCTGTTATTTATTTTGTTAAACCTCTCTCTGTGCCAGTTGTTTGCCCTTTTAATATTAAAGTTTCATTGTGATAAGATTTTGGCTTCTGATGTTTTAATATGACAAGAAAATCACAAGATTTTGTGAAATCATTTTAATGTATGTGTTTTTTGGACATTTGTACAGCAATTAAGAATACCGAGATAATATCATAAATCGGGATAATTTGGTCACTATAATCGACATATCAAATTTTCCATATCATTACATCCCTAGTGCACTTGTGCTCATCCAAAACTGAGCAGAGGTCAGATTAACCACTCCATCTCATTCACCACTATAGCGATCCAGAAGCAGGGGCTGCTCACAATCATCTTACATCATCCACAAACATCCACAAACAATAGCAGGAAGGATTTCTCTCTTTAAGTTAGGAAATAAAACCCATCCTGAGGCTTTTAAAAGCTGTATCATAACCTTATAATCAAGTCATATTTACAAGGGTTACTTTTACTCAAATCTCGTTAAACTTTACAATATTTCATCCGCGCTTTCAATGAGTCCTAAACGCTTGTGGGTCATTCGTATATCAGAGTATATCAGAGTCAGTCATATGACAACGTGTATAACAGTCAGCTCGCAAAATCCTCATGAATGTTTTTCAAGGTTAAATCAAATAGAATTTAAGAACTGGAGAACATCAGCAGGTTTTGATTACTTTTTTTTTTTTTTTTTTAAGATTCTGGGAATTAAAGTGCAACGAGGCCCACAGAGAGCGCAGCTCACCATTCACCACGATCTGCTCTGGAGGTGTGACACAACAATCAGATTAAACAGGGATGGATGCACTGGAGCGATGGATGAAGGGGGGAGAATATGAAGAGAAGAAACCAGTTCCTGGCACACATCCACTTTGATTTCAGAATAATTCTTTTATTGATTCTTGCTTTCTTTTTTTTCTTCATTTGCTATAAAGAAGAGCTGGTAAACATTACAGCGTGGTAACTATTCATAGTTATCTGGCTTTCACCAGGTGAGAGGGGAAAAAATACCTTCCCAACATCCTCTCTGGAGTCACGCAAACCGAATCAAGCAAACTTTCCTTCCTCTGTCTTTCAGGTAATAGGATAAAGGAGAGATGGCAAATGGATATGCAATCAATATTTCTGAAAATAAAGGATGGTGAGAGTGGCCTTTCATATTTCAACTCTACAGAAGGTTCAGTAGGTTCTCTTTATATTAGAAGTTATGCTTTTTAGCGTCTTCACAGGCTAATCTATTAAACTCTGTCATACGTAGGTGTTCGTCCCCGTCTACAAAACACTGTTGTTGACTGATGACTCATCTCTCAACGTGTCAAGGTACCAAAATACCCTTCTGTTTTTACCCTGACTGGTACAAAGAAAATTTAAGATGGAAATCCCCCATTATTTCCTCAACTGTACCAACGCGACTGTGTCAACTGGCGGAGGATTGTAAAAAGGCTACTGGGAGGAAGAACAAGAACACAGCAGGACCAACACCTGACTCACCTCATTTGTGATGTCGTAGACCACGATGGCCGCCTGGGCTCCTCTGTAGTACATGGGAGCCAGACTGTGGTAGCGCTCCTGACCAGCTGTGTCCCAGATTTCAAATTTCACCGTTGTGTCGTCCAAGCATACTGTCTGAGTCAGGAAGGCAGCTGCGGGGGGGCGGGGGGGGGAGACAAAGCAGAGACAGTAATGACAACTGAGCAACTCAAAATGGGTTTCAGCGCAGGAAACGCACGAGATCATCTGGTCGACTTACTCCCTGAAAATATCAGCGTCCTAAATCAGGGCTGGCTGACTTCTCCTGATGCAAGTTAGAACATCTGACTTAATCTGTGCCTCGTTCTTGTCCAATCATGTCAACCAACTGACTAATAACAGTTCTGATCTGTAATCAGTGAAGTTTTAGTTTTCAAGAGCCGTTTCATTTGGTCTGCGATGACTCACGGCAGCAGTGAATCTGATCCAACGAGCCGACGTCAAAGAGGAAGCAGATCTGCCGCCTGTTAACGGGTGAGATTAGGCGCTTAGGTGCTTTAACCTCACGAAAGCTGTGAAAAGATATCTGAAACTATGAGATAATGTTCAGGAATTCACCTTTCCGCAATTCTCTGTTCCTCTCAGACGTCCTCGCACAATCGCCCAACTGTGATCTGAACATACCTAACTTCATTCCCACGTTTTCTCAGTTAAATCCTTCATATGCTTCAGCTGGAAAGCTTAATACCCGTCTCCTCTGGTCTGAGGGATTCTTCCCGACTTGTTCTTGTTCCAGTTTAGTTTACAACTGTGGAAATTACGGCTCTTGTAATCCACTTCTGCTTACTGTATTCTACCAGGGTTAGAATTAGGGTTGGGCACCGAAAAACGATTCCAAGTAGGAATCAGTTCCTAACGTCCAGATCTGGAATCGTTTAGAAGATTTTTTAATTTCGATCCCTTTTTTCGGTTCCTAAATGTCCGCGCTAATTTTTTTTTGTTTTTTTGTTTTGATTTACTACACTAGTTTGTTTGATGTTACTCCGCCCGGCGTACTCAACTCTACGCGCTAGTGTCGAACGTCACGTCCGTCACCGACGGGACTTCACTCGCCACAACATGGATCCCAAGAGACGCCGCTCTCGAGTTTGGCTGCATTTCAGTCCAGGAAATGACGGCTACCTGGCGCAGTGAAACATCTGAGGGAAGCGTGTTACTGCCAAAGGAGGGAGAACGACTAATATGGCAAAACACCTTCACCTGCATGGCATCACAAAAATAAACGAGTGTAGCGTATTTCATTCACTGCGTTGCTCCCATCGCTTCTTCGACTGCAACAGAGTCCGTCTTCATCCAGAAACTCTTGTCTTCTCATATACAGTGGTACCTCTACTTACGAACATTTCTACATACCAAGTTTTCAGGTTATAAAACACATCAACGGGAAAATATTGCCTCTAGTTACGAAAGAAAATTTCAGGATACGAAAAAGCTGCTACTCGCAGCTCCCAGAGTTTACCGAACGTAAACATACTTGTAGCTGCTCTGTCATTGGCTATCTCTTAGGATCTTCCTGGCATCCCATTGGCTTGTCTGTATGAGTGTAACCCAGCAACCCAGGTAAACGAACAATTTGTTTTTGTCTGTGTTTATCTGTCTGTTTCTGAAAGAGCAGATATGGTCATCTTCCTAAACAAAAACTGTTGATTTTGTTTTTTGTTCGGCAAAATGTATTTTGGAGGCCAACTGCCAACTGTAAGCTGTTTAACATTTAGGCAGTAAGTGAATTCTGTGTATGCTTATGTGCATGCAAGCATGTGTAAGAATAAAAATGGCCTGTTGCCTGTGTAAATGTGTCACAGTTTTTTTTATGAAAAAGTTCTACTGTTAGATAAGTCGTGATCTGTTGACCTACACATCAAAGAATCAGAATTGATAATTGTTTTGAACAGAAATTGAAACAGAGAATCGGAATCAGAATCGTTAAAATCAAAACGATGCCCAACCCTAGTTAGAATGTTTGCCTGTGTGCACATGTATGACACAAACCAATCGACATACATACCTCCAATTGTGCTTTCTTGGAATTCGTGAAACTGACCCTTGACGAACCGAAGTACGAGACTCGACTTTCCCACCGCCGACTCCCCTAAAAGCACGAGTTTGAATTGGCAAATCTTGTTGCCTGCATTGGGTCCGTTGGGTCTCGTGGCTCCACCTCTACTTGCCATGTCACTCTGTCTGGTCTCTTCCCCCGAAATGCTGATACGGTGGGAGAAAAGAAAAAGAAAAAAAGAAAAGAAAAGAAAAAAACCTGCAGAAAATAAATGGAGAGAGAAAGCAAAGCCGAGTGTGAAAAACCTACGTGATACTGACTTCAATTAAGAACAATGATTAAAGTAGGACGATGAAACTTTTGTCCTTTTTAGCTCAGTGGGTCCCCCTACAGGTTCAGGAGTGAAACTGCTTTCACGACAGCAATAAAGGATTTCTTTTATTTGATTTACTGCTTTTTTTTTTTAATAAAGGCTCCTTGAACTGATGGAAATACATGCATCAAAATTACTAACTGAAAATGATTAACATTTAAAGGATTTTGACTTGTGGTTCCATTTAAATTAATACATTTAATTAAAGTAAATGAGGTTTAGTGATTTTTTAATCTCATGGAAGCTTTAGATGAGAGAGATAAGGGACAGCAGAGGGGAGACTGCTGCTGGCTTGTGCATGTTAGCATTAGCTCACGTTAGCGTGATTTCAAAACTCCATGGAAGTGATTGATATGTTTTAGGTGGTTGATCTGGTTTTACGTATTAAAGCTTGTGCTTCCCTCCTCGTAGAATTTGTTCGGAGCATTCATCACAAATAACCACCAAACTATCTTCTTCTGAAACTTTAACGAAGTTCCACGCTGCCATGTTTGTTGTGATCAGCACAATGCTATGGAGCCCTGTTTGGGTCATAATTCAAAGAATAAATGAGTCTAATTTTAAGAAATACAGGCCTTTATTATTATGAAATGTTTCCCATATTATGAAATACATGTTTATTATTATGAAATATTTCCTATTATTAAGAAAAAATTATATTATGATAATGGTTTCGTTTTTTAAAAGAATGAGCTTTTACATAAAAATAGCTTTGTTTTTCATAAGAATGATTTGTGTGTCAATCACAGCAGAGAGGGCGGAGCCATTTATGTGATTGGCTGCTCTTTCATTCAGGCAGAAGCAACAGAACAGTGAATATCGATAGTGGGCGAGAGGTACAATGTATATACTCCAGGCCAGTAGGTGGCAGAATGCACCTCAGTTTACGGTTAAAAGTTGACTTCGACTAAGAAACATAGCGTGAAATGTAGGGAAAACTTATTTTTACGGCATGGCGACAGAAGAAAGATCCTTTTCTGACTTACTCCGAGAGGTAGCCAACAGGCTCGATGCAAGTCCCCCAACTAACTGCATGGAGAAGGATCAGCCAATGAGCGTGCAGGTCAACCACTGGTGCTGCCCAGTGGCAAAATGTAATTATTATGTAAGAACTCATTCATATGAAAAAGGAAACCATTATGTAAAAACTCATTCTTAAATAAAAAAATCCATTCTGAAATAAACTGTTATGCATTAACCTAAGATTAAATAATAATAATAATATATTTCATAATAATTAATTTTTTTCATAATAATAGGAAATATTTCATAATAATAAACATGTATTTCAAAATAATGGGAAACATTTCATAATAATGGACACATATTTCATAATATTAAAAGCCTATATTTTATAATAATATACTCATTTATTCATTGAATTATGACCCAAACGGGGTTCCATACAATGCATGCTGCATTCACGGTGTAACGTAAATTCCCACGTTCCCTTGTTTGCTAGTCGTTCTTTCAGCCTTTTCTATTTTTTTTCTTTTTTATGTGTAACATGAGGGGAAATACTGCAAATATCGATTCAAGTTAGCAATTACCAAAATTAATGACCGAGTTAACAAGTTGTTTTCTGGCATGAGGGGGTATTCTTGATTTTCCTGATTGAGAAGTCGTTTTTCTGATTATGCTGACGTCACTTGAACATTCACTGCCGGTCATTTAAGACTCAGAGGGAGCGAGGCACTGCCGTGTTGACAAAAATATATATTGTTGGGGCTATTCGTCGTGATATCGGACTAATCGGAATGACATCATAATTTCCTGTTATCGGCCGATAGTTATCGTGCACCCCTACGCTTCATTTGCTTTCTCCTTTGTATTGTATTTCACTTTAACAGCCTATTTAGCAACTCCATATGTTAATAAAATAACTTTGATTAACCAGCTCCATCTGGTTAATGCTGTGCCCCTTTTCTCTAGCGAGCCGGTTCGAAACGATGTCGACTAGAAAACCATTTCCTACAGCCTGTGATAACGTCTTACTGCTCCAAAGCTGGATGCTTTCCAAACCTGGAATAACAGGTTTGGCAAACAGCACACTTGGAAAAAGTCAATTTTCTGTTTGAATGTTTGCCAGATGGCGTGCCTTGGCAATTCTTGGCACTCGAAGAACTTCTGCTGAAGTTTCAAAGAACTTTATTAACGATGTGCCTCCAGACCGGTGTAGCTGTGGAAGTCTCAACAACAACGAACCACTGGCATCCTGTGTGGGAGGCGTTCAGCTGTCAGAAATGCTTTAAATGACACCCAGCCCTTCTGAAGCAACAAAGAAGGACTGGGACTGTCTTTATAAAAATTACAGGATGGTGCATAGACGTAAATGGGTACTTCTGTAAATAAGGGCTCAATTAGGTTTTTACTGTCCAACCATTTCCTTGGTTAATAGAAAAAGAAGTTAACGTTTTAGAAAAAGAATGTAGTTTATAGTTTAACGTACATATCGGGTCGTTTCTTGGAGGAGTGAAGAATCATCGCTCCTCTGTTTTGTTGCATCAGAGCAGGATCAAGTCAACGTGCCCGTCATATTAGTGAAGTGACTTCTGTGACATCCGTGCACGTCGGTTTCAGATGGTCTCGTCACTGAGGACAAGACATTTGTCCAGTTTCAGTGTTTCGTGGTCTGAACGAAAGTCGCCAGACTGAGACAGATTTGTTGAAATCCCAGTGTTGTAACATAAACCTACCTTCTCATCCGAGATCCTCGCTGTGTTCCTGTACCGACGCCGTTTTAGGGTGCACGATAACTATCGGGCCGATAACAGGAAATTATGACGTCATCCCGATAAGTCCGATATCACGACAAATAGCCCCGATAACATATATTTCTGTCAACACGGCAGTGCCTCGCTCCCTCTGAGCCTTGAATGACAGGCAGTGAATGTTATGTTCAAGTGACGTCGGCATAATCAGAAAAACGATTTCTCAATCAGCAAAATCAAGAATACCCCCTCATGCCAGAAAACAACTCGTTAACTCGGTCATAATTTTGGTAGTTGCTGACTTTAATTGATATTTGCAGTATTTTCCCACATGTTACACATAGAAAAAGAAAAAATAGGAAAGTCTGAAAAAACGACAAACAGGGGAACGTGGGAATTTACGTTACATCTTGAATGCAGCCTGCACCACAGCGTACTGATCACAACAAACATGGCGGTGTGGAACTTCGTTAAAGTTTCAGAAGAAGATAGTTTGGTGGTTATTTGTGACGAATCCTCCAAGCGAATTCTACGAGGAGGGAAGCACAAGCTTTAATACGTAAAACCTGATCAGCCACCTACAACATAACAATCGCTTCCATGGAGTTTTGAAATCGCGCTAATGTGAGCTAACGGAAACTAATGCTAACATGCGCAAGCCAGCAGCAGTCTCCCCTCTCCCTCATGCCTCTCATCTAAAGCTTCCATGAGATTAAAAAGTAAAAAACAAAAACTAGTGAACCTCATTTACTTTAAATAAATGTATTAATTTAAATGGAACCACAAGCCAAAATCCTTTAAATGTTAATCTTTTTCAGTTAGTAATTCTGATGCATGTATTTCCATCAGTTCAAGGAGCCTTTATTTTTTTTATATCAGTCAGTAATGAACCTTATTTAAGTTGATGTAAGATATCAAATAGGTTTGTTTGATAGCTTTATGAAAATGTTTAAGAGGCTTGCCAGTAGTTTTTCTTTGGAAAAAATAAATATCTGTTCATAAAAAAAGTCAAAACTGTTTTTGATTTTGTTCATAGTATTGATGTAATGATCTTAGGTATATGTGTGTGTTATCAGTATCGGCCTTTAGGAGATGAAAGTTATCGGTATTGGTTTTAAAAAACAGTTATCGTGCATCCCTACTCAAGATACAACACCCTCATTTCCTGCATTATTGGCGAGTGTTTTCGATACCGGTATAAGAGCGACTCTACTTGTGTGAACTTCTTACTGCTCTGCACAAAACCTGCAATAACATGTTTGGCAAAAAAAAAAAAAAAAAAATTAAATTACAAATGCACACTTTGAGAAAGTCGATTTAAAGTGTGAATTCTGGTCAAATGGTGCGTTTTGACCACTGCTGTCACAGAGAAATTTCAAAGAAGCTGCTGGAATGACTGGTGGCTGACTGGTGGCATGTTGAGGAGATCTCAACAACAAACCACTGGCATCTTGTGTGGGAGGCCCTCGGCTTCAGGGAGGCACCAGAGCGGGCACACATGAGGCAGAACCTCAGACGGTTCGGTTCTAGTTTTTACGAGCAGTGATTTGCAGTGACAAGACCCCGTTTCGTCCTCATTAATCCGAGACGACAGCAGCAGGCAGCAGTAACAACAACAACAACATCGGAGTTTCTCCGTCTCTTTCGCCACACAGACGCAGGCCATCACTCCAAAAATAATTACGCTCGACTTTCGTCGAAATCGCGTTACGACACACAGATAAACCACAAATAACCTGTCTGTCTGCTGCTAACGACAGCTAGCATTAGCGGCACAGCTAGCTCGCGAGCGTAAAAAAAACGCACACACCCGTGATTGCGTCCGTGTAACTTCAACTATTTTTTATTTTTTCAACATAGGTAGTATTAGTAGCAGTGTTAGCACACGGCGGTCCCGCAACAGCTCGACTCTGACACTTATGTAACTCCCGGGACGCCAGAAACGGCGAGGATGATGCAGGTTTTGGGTGTGTACAGCTACTGACAGCTGGCTAGCGCTGGCCGCTACGGCGAGCCGTCCGCCTCATCGACCGCGAGTCTCGGGTTTGTTAGTTTAAAAGGAGGGGGGGGCTGTGGCGCTTAGAGGCCGTGAGCTGTCGACTGGTGTTGCTTTGAGCAGCTGCGAAGACCCACACTGCTAACTAGCGGGGCCTTTAGACAGATAATGGACGAATGTTTGTGAGCAGCGGCCGCAGCGGGAGGAGCCTCCCAACAGCAGTTAGCTCCCTGCGGCTACAATCCACCACTCACCTGACGGAGAGGAACCTGCCTTAACGAGGACGCTGCCCGCTGTTCGTAGCTCTTCGGCGCGTGCTTGTTTGGGCTGCGTCGATTGTCCCCGTCAGCTGCTGTTATGGGTTTGGTGATGTTAGATCGGGTCTCGGGGCTCCGCGGTCTGCCACTTCTTTCAACTTCCCTTTTCGCATTGTACGAACGATGATGACAGATCGTATGACTGGAGCTGACGACACGCTGACGTATCGGCGCGGCGGACCAATCAGATGTCAGGATAGAAGTACGTTTTTCTAATGAAGGGTTCAAGACGGCAATAAAACCATAAACCTAAAGGAAAAAATAGAAAATTAGTTTTAATGTGACACCTATATTAACTCAGCGATAGACAGGAGGTCAGCCCACTTATCACTTATGGTATCCATCCATTTATTTTTAGGCAAGGAAAGATAAATTATAGTGCGCATTTCATAAACAAGGGCAAATCAGAGGGTTATACAAAAGAATTTAGATTAAAAAAAAAGACAGAAAAAATTATTAAACTAATAAGAACAGCAAAAGAATGCAAATAAAATTCATACCAAAAGTACAAAAAAAAAAAAAAAAAAAAAAAATAGAAATAGGCAAATTCAGTGGATCTGTATATATGACAAGTTGGCAGAGCTGTGCACAGACATTTTTTTCTCTCCTCTAAGACAAAATTGCACAATCAGTTGAATTACACTTATTTATATTTTAATATAATATAATACTATGTAATTATGGCTAGGCAACGATTAAAATTTTTAATTGCATTATTTCCCTGATTAATCACGATTAATCGCATCGTATACGCAAAATCAAATAATGAATTCAAAAGTAGTGTAAAATGTACTTTTATTTAAATGTTCTGCTGCCATATGAACTAAAGTGCCATAACGTTTGTTGTTCAAACACTTTTAACATCAGCACTTGTCAGTAACACATATTTAGTGTAAAAATCATCTTAAAAAATGTAAAATAAAATAAAGCTTATTACCACTGCCAGGGCATTGATGTCATCCTGTTTTTATGAAAATTAAAAAAAAAAGTCTACAAACAAAATCCAACAAAAATGATTGAGTCTCAGCACGATCAGAACATTAAAACAGGTAATTTCTGAGGTAACAGGAGAAACTTTTAACGGGGAGTTCAACTTGTCAGTTGTTACAAATAACCTTGTTTCTGTTGAATCCTCCGTCTGGGAGAACTTTAAAATGAAAATGTCCATGTTAAAGTTCAGTAACTTTACCAATCCATGTATCATTCATTTTTTCCAATTTCAATTGTCAATCAAAAATTAAAAAGTGACATTCAATTACATTTTTTCGTGCTGTTTTTTTTATATATACATATATATATTTCAATTTTAGACTTCAAAAATACAAAATTAAAAAAAGCCACAGAACTGAATTTGTTTTATAATCTAGGACTGGACTTTCTGTTGTCATTACACATCTGTGCCACTAGATGGAGCTGCACTGCAGTAACCAGCTAGAGAACAGCAGGACAGTGAACACATGGAGCAGATCTGATGGAACATGGAGGAATGACGCGAAGGTTTTTGTGGCAGTCCAGAATTTTTTTTTTTAGACAGAATTTTTAATTGCTACCTGAGTTGCTACCCGAAGTGTAAAGTTCACAGATTTTTACTATTCTCCATGTCTGTTTTACCTTTTCCTTAAGTTTACCTGCTAATTCTCTTCCGGTTCCGCAGCAGCCAGTAACAGACTTTTCAAAACAAAAGCATGTGAGCAACATGCATTAACGTGTGATAATATAAATGTCAGCATTAATAAATGAATGCGTTAACGCGATAATAACGCATTAACTTGCCCAGCCCTAAATATTATACAACTTTTTGTTGTAAAAAAAAAAGTTTTTCAAAACCAGCTTCCACTAGTGCTGCCATCTATGGCCAGCTGGAGGATAACATGTTTGCAGTACTCGGGTAGCCCCTACTGCAACACTTTTCCTTAAAAGGACGTATTTTGCAAAATTAGAACTTATAAGTGCATGTTTTTTGTCAAAAAATATCGACTTTGCCAAAATAGCAGCATTTCATCTTCCAAAATTGTGAATTTCAAATAACTGCAGCTTTCTGTCCAAAAAAAAAATGTACTTTGCAGTATCGTGATTTTTTTTGTTTTTGTTTTTGTTTTAAAAAACACATTTTAAAAATCTAATTTAATGTTATTTACCCTTGTACTGAACATCCTTCTTATTCCAAATTAAACGAGGGGTTGGTGAAAAAAAAAAGGGTCTATATTAATCTCCAGGCCAGAAGAGCTTGTTTATGAACGTTTTATATCCATTTAGCCATTTCTGAATGTATTGATCAGTGTTTCGAACTGACCCCAACACACAGTTTCCCATGAGCCTTTGCGAAGGCATGAAAGTGTAATGCTACAGTATAGTGGTGCTGAAATTCAACATTACAGAATCGTGGAACGATTAATCAGTAATTCAGTAATGATTTTGAATTTTATTGGTATGATCCTGCCACCACTCAAATACAACCTTTGACCATGAGGTGTAGCAGTTTCACCGTTTTAAGACGTCTCGTCACTCACGGTTTGGCGTTGTTGCTAAGCAACGGAATGCAAATACTTCTTACTGTTGACAACGTGGAGTTTTTTTTCCGCGTTAAAAGTCTTTCCAGGTAGTTGAGAAACCCGCTTAAAATCATAAAAATATAAGAGTAAGCTGCTTTCAAGAGAACCCAGGATGGATTCAACGGACGGAAACGCTTCAAACCAGCTCAAATTTACAGAATAGACGACAAAACCTGCCGCCGGTAAGAAAACTTTAGAGACTTTAGTGGTAGTTTAAGATTAAGATTACATGTTCCCTTAGTGGGTTAAATCTGGTCCGAGAATCTGTATTTCTCTTTTACTTTAAAATAAATGATTAAATTGTCATTATTACCATTCTCATATAAGCAGTATATACTTTATTCTTTTATTTTATATTATTAATTCAGGCTGGGAAGCTCAAACCTGTAGGAGACCAGGTGAAGAGCTGCTTACGTGAAACGTCAAGAGTGAGTCTGTTATCTTACATTTTAAACGACATGAAAACTTCCCAGGTGTTGGCTGTGACACATCTGTGCTGTGGATCTTCATCTCAGGCAAAGCGAATGACTTTTATCCAGGAGCAGAGAGCTCCAGTGTTTCACATTAACGCTCTCTGACACACTAAAATCTGCATTCATCAGCCTCCAACTCCACCGGCGGGAAGGAGACTCCACAGCAGCATCCAGCCAGGACCAGGAGCCATCGGGGCGGACCGAGGGAAGGTCGATGACCCGGGTGGGATCAGCTCCCTCGTTCATGGCATCAGGACCAAATCATCCAGCACCGTGAGGATCACAAGTTATAAGTCCTTGAGAGAATTAAGGGAGTAATGGGGCTCGTTTTGAGGGCTGATGCCACTCAGATTTGTTGGTTACATTTCTTAACCTTCAATAGGGAGCTAAAATAGTTGGACACGTGTCAAGGGACTTTGATCAGTGCTGCTTCTCTTGAATGTTTGAGCATCCTTCGGATGTATAACCAGGGTCTGACATGAGGATAATACTTCGGACAAAAAGCAACATAAAATCCGTTTTCACTGTACCAATGTGTATTTAATAAAAATGAGGAAGAAAAAAAAAATAAATGTTGGCAATACAGAGTACCCCCTCACTGCTACTGTGGGATCTGAGATGGATACGTTGCAGCCAGGTGGCGCTAATCAACAGCCCTTCATTAACTGACCATCAGAAGATCTTGATAAAAGCAGAAACTTTGGCAGTTTGATTTTATGAAGCACTGAGGCGTGTTTTAACACAATGCTAAGAGGGAAAGATATAAGCGATGGCCTTAGAGAAGCACTTGTTGCTGCATATCAACTCTCAAAAGGGTTATAAAATACACACCTGATCAAAAATTTTAAGACCAGATGAAAATTTGCAGGAATTTACATTTTGTACTGTTGGAGCTTAAAAAGGCTCTAAGAAGAGTTTCAAAATACAAAAAGAAGAAATAGGAATGAGACAAAATAGTTCTGTAACTTTATCAATCTGTGTATCATTCATTCTTTCCATTTTCAATTGTCAATCAAAAAAAAAAATTAAAAAGTGACATTTTGTTTTTTAATCTAACACAAAAAAAAACTGGAAAAAAAATGCCTGTTTTTTTATATTTCAATTTTAGACTTGGATCAAAAATACGAAATGAAAAAACTGACCACAGAACTGAATTAGTTTTATAATGGAGGACTGGACTTTCTGTTGTCATTACACATCTGTGCCACTAGATGGAGCTGCACTGCAGTAACCAGCTAGAGAACAGCAGGACAGTGAACACATGGAGCAGATCTGATGGAACATGGAGGAATGACGCGAAAGTTTTGTTGCAGTCTAGAATTTTTTTTTTTCAGACAGAATTGTTAATATTGCTACCTGAGTTGCTACCTGAACTGTAAAGTTCAGGGATTTTTACCGTTCTCCATGTCTGTTTTAGGTTTTCCATGTTTACCTGCCAATTATCTTCTGGTTCCGCAGCAGCCAGTAACAGACTTTTCAAAACAAAAGCATGTGAGCAACATGCGTTAACGTGCGATAAAATAAATCTCGGCGTTAATAAATGAATGCGTTAATGCGATAATAACACGTTAACTTGCCCAGCCCTAAATATTAAACAAGTTTTTGAGTAAGCAGTTTATTGCAAACAACAGTTAAACTCAAATCGGCTGTTCATCGGGAGATCAAAAGTTCAAGACCATAGCTAAAAAAAAATTTTTTAAAGAAAATGGAAGACCCCCTTGTTGATCACTTCAAACATTCATTCGGACATGCTTGAGGCGTTCCAGTAGGATGGTGGGAACATTGCTTCAAGTGGTGAAGATGGTTTCACGAAGGGCATCCACTGCCTGGAACTGATGTCCATTTTTGTACACTTCACTTGCCATCCATCCACAAATGTTCTCACTTGGATATAAATTAGAGGAACGTGCAGGATGTTCCAAAAAAGTGACGTGATTCCTCTGGAAGAAGTCCTTTGTCAGACGAGGACTGTGAACTGCAGCACTGTCCTGTTGAAAAACCCAGTCTTTACCACACAGATGAGAGCCCTCAGTCATGAGGAATTAAATGATTGATTTAAAAACCATTTAGTAAAAGTAAAAGCGGCAAGAAGGGTAATGAGTTCCTATTAGCATTAGCTCTGGTCCATAGTGTCGATGACTTCTCCACTATGGACTAGAGCTCACTAGCCAGCTATAAGCCTGCCTTGTTGTCTACAAATATATATGGCCCTGGATATTTATTTTGTTAGGTATAAGGTGAGGCTTTTGATGTTAACGTCACTTTATTAATTATATGAATACAGTGCTGCGACTGTCTCATAACTCTGGTGTGGGACAGACCTATGGACCAGAGCTAATGCTAACAGAGAACTCATCACCCCCCTTCCTTGCCGCTGAATCATATTATTACTTTTACTAAACGGTGGTTAAACCAATCATCAACTAAAGAAAGTAAACTTACCTTGGAGCAAATGTAGGTGTGTTTTGTAACTTTTCCCACGTTCAGTTGCTTGTGTGGACGGACACAACTTAACCCACACTTGTATTTTTCCAGCGTTTGTTTTGGTTTGGGAAAGAGAATAAAAATGTCCCCTCCAAACGTTCTGGACACCTCGAGTCACTGTTGCAGATGCCCAGCAGCAATATTTCACCATGGCGTTATTATAGTATAATATAAATACTGATGATACACATCGGAAAAATAGCGAATTAACACAGCCCTTAATGCAGGAGCAGAAAGTTTGTCCGACCTAGCAACAGTAACTAGGAAGGGGGCGGTGCTTACCGAAAGGTGAATTGCAACCGTTTGGTTTTACATATCTGTGAACATGTTTGAATGGTTTCTTTAAAGGCAGGGTAAGCAGTTTCTGGATGGCATCACATCGGTTGATATTGGATATCTCTGAGTTTGAGTATGTTATTGTAATCATGAAATGATGTCTTACAGTCAGAATATGTTTTTATGACTCCAACAGAGCGGAAGCTTGTTAAATCCTCCCAAAAAGACGTTCTTACAGCAGAAGTTGCAAGAAGCCAGTGAATCCGTGTATGCCTCGAGAAAGACGGGCCGGTCACATGACGAGCTCATCAGCCGGTACAATGACACCACTAGGTTTGGTGTGAAAACGGTTAAAGGTGAGTATGTCATCAAAACATGCTCCAATTTTGGGTTAAGTTGAAATATCTGGGATCACATTACTGAAATAATGAGTCCTCTCTCTTTTGATATGTCTTTTATTGAGGACCGGATGCTGGCAAAATTATTTACCCCCCAAAAACAACGGAGGAAGTCGAGCAGGAAGCTCAGGAGGAACATGAAGGTTACATCCGTAGCCACAACGCCTATTTTCCTGGTACGGAGCAACAGCCCTCACCGTCACAGCTGACAGTCTGTGGAGTTTTAACTAAACCTGTTTGCTTTACTCATCTCCAGGTGAGCAAATAAATAGAAAATATGACCGGAGACACTACGATAAAGACAGCAGGTTTGGGATCCAGACACCTCATTTCAGTGACGGCCGTAATCTTGGCAGAAGTCTCCAGTGGCTCGGAGAGACTCTGAAGTACGTGGTAAACTATTTTCAGAAACATCCCAAATATCCGTTTAATCATTCATGCAGCTGATCTGACCGTTTTGCTGAAGGTTTTACGATCCAAATGCTCCGTGGAAGAGATCTGGGAACAAAGAAAAACTGGCAAAACAACTCGGCAAACCCATGAACTTGTAGGTTTTTATTCACCTCGAACCATTTCTGTGACCTCTGACGATGAAATCTAACTTCACCTTATCTTTGCAGGAGAACAAATAAATCATATCTTCCACCCGATCACACCTTTGGAATTACTTTGCCAGCAGATCTCTACGGTAGAAACGCATTTCCATGTCTCAAAATGAAATAAGTAGGGCTGGGCAACGGTTAAAATTTTTAATCGCATTATTTCCCTGATTAATCACGATTAATTGCATTGTATACTAAAAATCAAATAATGAATCCAAAAGTAGTGTAAAGGTCACTTTTATTTAAATGTTCTGCTGCCATATGAACTAAAGTGTCATAACATTTGTTGTTCAAACACTTTTAACATCAGCACTTGTCAGTAACACATATTTAGTGTAAATCTTATCTTAAAAAATGTAAAATAAAATAAAGCTTATTGCCACTTGCAGGGTATTAATGTCATCCTGTTATTATGAAAAATAAAAAAAAGTCTACAAACAAAATCCTAACAATCTAGAGGCCACAATCAGCAACATTAAAACAGGTAATTTCTGAGGTAACAGCAGAAACTTTTAACGGGGAGTTTAACTAGTCAGTTGTTACAAATAACCTTGTTTCTGTTGAATCCTCCATCTGGGAGAACTTTAAAATGAAAATGTCCATGTTAAAATTCAGTAACTTTATCAATCCGTAATTATCTGTGTATCATTTGTTTTTTTTCCATTTTCGATTGTCAATCAAAAATTTAAAAAAAATTAAAAAGTGACTTCTTTTTTTTTCAGTGTTTTAATCTAACACAAAAAAAACACACAAAAAAATGCCTGTTTTTTATATTTCAATTTTAGCAAACAGGCCACGGGACTGAATTTGTTTTTAATAATTTATTGTCTGGTTTATGTGACCCAGAAATGGCTTTGTTTTATAATCAAGAAATAGACTTTCTGTTGTCATTACACATCTGTGCCATTAGATGGAGCTGCACTGAAGTAACCAGCTAGAGCAGTGATTCCCAAAGTGTGGGCCGCGGCCCCCTGGTGGGCCGTCGAGGTACTGCAGGTGGGCCGTGAGAGGTTATTAAAATTAAACTAATTACTTTAAATCCTCGATTTTTTTTAAAATATGTTTTTAATTACTGTTCAATATTTATTAGATGATGTAAAAAATTAGAAATAATAATAAAAAAAAAACAATAGGATTATATTGGAATATAGTTTTTAGTCTTGCATGTTGATCAAAGTGGCGTTTAAAGGTTTCCATGGGCCACGGACATTTCTCACATTTCAAAATTGGGCCTTGGTATTCTGAAGTTTGGGAATGGCTGAGCTAGAGAACAGCAGGACAGTGAACACATGGAGCAGATCTGATGGAACATGGAGGAATGACGCGATTGTCTTGAACAAAGGGGTTTGAAAGTTTTTTTTCAGATTGTTAATATTGCTACCTGAGTTGCTATCTGAACTGTAAAGTACACATATTTTTACCGTTCTCCATGTCCGCATGTTTACCTGCCAATTATTTTCCAGCTCCTCAGCAGCCAGTAACACTTTTCAAAACAAAAGCACGTGAGCAACATGTGTTAACGCGCGATAAAATAAATGTCGGCGTTAATAAATTAATGCGTTAAAGGTGGAGTAGATGTTGTTTGAAAAACGGTTCCAGCACTCCAACTCAAGTGAGATTTTGAAAATATACACTCCCTCCCTCCTCCCAAAGGCTCCGCCTCCTCCTCTTCAGCTCACCCCTCGAAACCACGCCTTCACATGATTCACGACTGCATGAACCATAGGGAGGGAGGGAGGGAGGGGTGATATTTGATGGACGTATTAGGCAGCCAATCAAAATAGTGATGATCACTTTTTTGATTGGTCAGAGTTTTTCTCTGATTATACCTTCTAGACTGGACCAAAATGTTTAGTTTTTTTTGCAAACATTTTATTTCAGTGGGTGCAATGGAAATGTGAAAAGGTTTTCAGGCAATATTGTAAAAAGTGTTGCAAAAAAACAACACCCACCCTACCTTTAATGCGATAATAACGCGGTAACTTGCCCAGCCCTAGAAATAAGTAATGTTCTGTGTGTAAAAATGTATGCCGCAAATGCATCACATTTGATCTGTTTCCTCCAAAGGAGCTGGAGAAGTGATCCACTCCACAGAGCCAGGAGAGTACGTGAGAAACCGAGACGAGCGGCGCAGCCTGGTCAATGCAGTGAGACGTCACCTCAAGAACATCAACTTCCACAACTTCCCGTCTCTGCTGAAGGCCTTCAGACATTATGACAAAGTAGGGCTGGAATCACTCACAAGCAGCCTGAGCTACGCTTTTAGTCTGTTTGCTCATCGGGTTGAAAGAAAATATTAAATTACTTTCTTTTCAGATTCAAGTTTTTCTTTTTACACCTGAGAATAATTAAACGTAAAAAACACAGGAGGCTGTTTCTGCATGAAACCGGCACCTGCAGCTCATCATGTGGTTGTTTTCTCCACATCTGTTTCTGTGAATTACCAGAAAGGGAAGGGAATGATTGACAAAGAGGATCTGCGGGAAGTGTGTCAACAGTTCCAGCTGGACGTGAGCGAGGCGGTTCTGGATGACCTGATGAACCACTGCGACACAGACAAAGACGGACTCATGAACTTCTTGGAGTTTGCAAACTTTCTCAGCTGGAAGGACATGATGCCCGTCGACCGTCGGGAGCAGTTGATTTTGACAAACGGTCAGTAAAAGGTTCAGATCCTCATTAATAATGTTGCGTGCCGTATATATGATGGCTGGACCGGTCTCCTTCTGCAGAGTCTCGGTCCGACTCGGCTCCAGCCAACATCCGCGTGAAACCAGAATTGCAGCAGCATCTTCCCTCTCTGGCTTTGATCGGACCTGACGACCTGAAGCCCGCTGGGCCGGGAAGTTCACTGAAGACCATCAGGACCCTGAGGAGACCACGGGCCCGTGCAGAAGACTTCAAGACCTCCTCCTCACTTATCGGTGCCGTCGGCGACACATCGCGTAAGTCAGGGACACGACCTTGGCATCAAAGTTCCGCACATGGTCAAGGTCACATTGATTTATATCGCACATTTAAAACAACAATCTTGATCAAATACAGTCAAATAAAAATCATTAAAACAAATAAGACACTTGTACATAATTAAATGTTTATTGTAAAACAACAAATGTGTCAAACAATATTCAAAACAATACCTAGAAAGGGTCCAAAAAGTCTTTTTAAATCCTGTTTCAATGTTGGAATTTATTTTCTGGCGTCTCTGTCCTATTTACTTCCTGTTTTATTTTGACGGTCTGTTTCCCTGCTTGTTCTTCCTGTTTCACTTCCTTTCATCAGTTTCCCTGCCAGTACTCCTCCATGTCCTTGCGTCTCATCTTTTCTGTCCCGCTGTGACTTCGACTTTGTTCCCACTCAGTTACTGGATTTGTCTTAGATAGGGATGCACGATAACTGTTTTTTAAACCGATACCGATAACTGATAACTTTCAGCTCCTAAAGGCCGATACCGATAACACACACATATATCTAAGATCATTACATCAATACTAAAAACAAAATCAAAAATAGTTTTGACTTTTTAAATGAACAGATATTTATTTTTTCCAAAGAAAAACTATTGGCAAGCCTCTCAAACATTTTCGTAAAGCTATCAAACAAACCTATTTGATGTCTCACATTAACTTAAATAAGGTTCATTACTGACTGATATAAAAAATAAAGGCTCCTTGAACTGATGAAAATACATGCATCTTTTTACTAACTGAAAAAGATTAACATTTAAAGGATTTTGGCTTGTGGTTCCATTTAAATTAATACATTTAATTAAAGTAAATAAGGTTTAGTAGTTTTTGTTTTTTACTTTTTAATCTCATGGAAGCTTTAGATGAGAGGAATGAGGGAGAGGGGAGGGGAGGGTAGACTGCTGCTGGCTTGCGCATGTTAGCATTAGCTTCTGTTAGCTCAGGTTAGCGTGATTTCAAAACTCCATGGAAGCAGTTGTTATGTTGTGGGTGGCCAATTGGGTTTTACGTATTAAAGCTTATGCTTGTGCTTCCCTCCTCGTACTTTAACGAAGTTCCACACCGCCATGTTTGTTGTGATCAGTACGCTGTGCCGCAATGCTGCATTCAAGGTGTAACGTAAATTCCAGAGTTCCCTCGTTTGCTAGTCGTTCTTTCAGCCTTTTCTAATTTTTTCTTTTTTTATGTGTAACATGTGGGAAAATATTGCGAATATCAATTCAAGTCAGCAACTACCAAAATTATGACAGAGTTAACGAGTTGTTTTCTGGCATGAGGGGGTATTCTTGATTTTCCTGATTGAGTAATCGTTTTTCTGATTATGCTGACGTCACTTGAACATAACATTCACTGCTGGTCATCTAAGACTCAGAGGGAGTGAGGCACTGCTGTGTTGACTAAAATATATGTTATCGGGGCTATATGTCATGATATCGGAGTTATCAGGATGACGTCATCATTTCCTGTTATCAGCCCGATAATTATTGTGCACCCTTAGTCTCAGATCTTGGATCTTTCCTGTCCCTGCAGCGTCCTTTGTTTTATAATAAAGGGCTTGTGGGCTGCACCCGCCTCTGTACAGCTGGGTCCTCGCTTCCCACAAGTCGTGCCTTTTAAAGACTAATGAACACTTCAAAAGTCCCCTTTAACACCTGCTTGTCTCGTAAACTGTCATTTAACTTTCACAACCTCGGTTTAGCAGCTTCTCATGAATCTCTTTCCGCTTGTTTGTTCCTGCAGACATTCGCACCGGCGGGATCCCGTCTGTTCGTTCGGACATTCCAGCTCCGCGCATCAGGAGATTCGGCGACAACAGCAACTACGGTGATTTACCTTCAGCTGCGGACCTGCTGCATCCGTCGGTCCATGCCCTCAGAGGTGTCCACGAGAAGCACTTCTTCTGTCCTCGCACCAAGGACGAGGTACGTGTCCCCCCCCCCACTCCCCACAGCCGTTCATCTTCCTCTCTGTGGAGATTGAACAGGATTGTTCATAAAACAGTGGGACTTTTGTTTTGTTTTTGTTTTTTTTTTGGAAAGTGGATAGAAGTTGAGTTATTGCACATTCACAGTTGTGTATTTACTAACCAGGAGATAGAAAGCAGAACTGGATGTTGAGATTTTCTTTGAGGCAGACCAGGATGGAAACGATAGAAACACGTAGATCAGAGGACCAGCCAGGGTTGGAGCCAGTCTCACAGGAGCCGTCGTTTCGTTTCAAAATCACTAATTTCATCCTCTTTATCACAGATTGCAGATATTTTCAGGAACATTGGTGTTAACATTTGTGAGGAGACATTTGAGGAGGCCTGGAAGTTGGCGTCCACGAAGCAACCAAACGGGGAGGTTTGTGTGGAAGGTTTCCGTAACGTCCTCAAGGAAATGAAAGCAATGTAACTCTGAAGATTCTTCTTTATAGATATTTCTTCCCAATAAACGAATAAACGAATGAATGAATGCAGTCTGAGGTTTGCTGATCAACAACCAGGACACGTCACTTCAGTTCAAGGGATCACATGTACAGTGATCCCTTATTTTTTGAGATTTGGGGACCGGCGCCCCCCAGCGAAGATCAAAATCCGCGAACTGGAGCCGGAGTCCCCCGAGCCTAAATAATGTGTTTAAAATATGTTTAAAAACCCCAAAAAAGTAGCGAAACAAGACAAAGGCTCAACTGTGGTCTTTCTGTTACCTTCACAGCCTCTGGTCTCTGAACCGTAGTAAACAAACTACTGGTATTGTGCTATTTTTGGCTCATAATTAGGGGCTAACACGCTAACAACAACAAAACAAACAGTCTGGTTTTCTCTGCATGGAACGAGCACTTTATTCTGGCACTGCAGGAACTTGTAACATCACACAGGTTGTATTGTTGGGCTCCTGTCGGTTAACAGAGAATGTAAATCTATACACGCTGGGCTGCTGTTGATGCTCACTACACTTTTTATCTAACCTTGTTTTTGTTCTGCCGTCCCACGACACACACACTCCATTACCCATAAGGCCACATCATTACCCATAAGGCCATGTTTCCGCAATTTTTTTTTCTTGAATTTTTTATTCTATTATATATTTCTGAAAAATCCACAAATAACTAAAACTGCGGAACTTAAAGCACAAATTGGCAAAGGATTACTGGATCTCAAATTGACCCCCAGGATGGAAAAAAAAAAAATGTGGAAATCCGCGGATCCACGGAAAATTGACATCCCTGTACTTTAGCACACCTGATTCAAATGAATTGATCACCTGCACCTTGTCATCCAGGTCTGTTAATGACCCGTTCATTTGAATCCGGTGTGCTGAAGCAGGGAAACATCTAAGACTTGCAGGACAGCGGCCCCGGAGGCCTGACACCCCTGCAGTAAAGTCTCGTTCTAGGACCTCAGACTGTTGTTTGGAGATGTCATTTGTCCCCCGTATGGAGAACAGTGTTTCTGGCTGTTGGTATTCTCTCCTGTATGTCACTGATCATGTCCTTGGGACAGCGGAGGACTTTGGTGTTCTTACTGCAGCATCTATGTGAACCCTTTACAACAGGACCACCCACTGTAACAGTTTCAGACCCAGCCTTCAGCTCTCTTTTTCTGGCCATTTACTTTTTGACAGCAAAGTGTTTTTCTTTTCTTTAAAATCTTAGTTGCAACATGTTTTTACTGTCTTGAAAAAAAGATTTAATAAATGTAGTTTAGGGGTGCACGATAACTATCGGGCCGATAACAGGAAATTATGACATCATCCCGATAACTCAAATATCACGACGAATAGCCCCGATAACATATATTTTTGTCAACATGGCAGTACCTCGCTCTCTCTGAGACTTGAATGACCGTCAGTAAATGTTATGTTCAAGTGACGTCGGCATAATCAGAAAAACAATTTCTCAATCAGGAAAATCAAGAATACCCCCTCATGTCAGAAAACAACTCCTTAACTCTGTCATAATTTTGGTAGTTGCTGACTTTAATTGATATTTGCAGTATTTCCCCACATGTTACACATAAAAAATAGAAAAATAGATAAGGCAGAAAGAACAACTAGCAAATGAGGGAACGGAGGAATTTTACGTTACACCTTGAATGCAGCATTACGGCACAGTGCTCTGATAAAAAACAAACATGGCGGCGATTATATGGAACTTTGTTAACATTTCAGAAGAAGGTAGTTCACTGGTTATTTGTTACAAATGCTCCGAGTGAAGGAGGGAAAATAGCACAAACTTTAATACGTCAAACCCGACCAGCCACCTGAAACATAACCATCGCTTCCATGGAGTTTTGAAATTCCACTAACGCGAGCTAACATGAGCTAATGTGAGTAAGCCAGGAGCAACCCTCCCCTCCCCTCTTTCTCATCTAAAGCTTCCATGAGATTGAAAAAAAATTACAGAACCTAATTTACTTTAATTAAAGGCATTAATTTAGATGGAACCACAAACCAAAATCCTTTAAATGTAATTTTATGTTACTATGGAGTGGACTTTTTCAGTTTATTTACACAGACAAGTCTAACTTGTGTCAGTACATTTTGCACTGTGCATTTTTTTTATTGTCATTAAGGAATTCATTTTTTCAGTTAGTAATTCTGATGCATGTATTTACATCAGTTCAAGGAGCCTTTATTTTTTATATCAGTCAGTAATGAACCTTATTTAAGTTGGTGTGAGATATCAAATAGGTTTGTTTGAGAGGCTTCCAATAGTTTTTCATTGGAAAAATAAATATCTGTTAATTTAAAGAGTCAAAACTGCTTTTGGTTTTGTTCATAGTATTGATGTAATGATCTTAGTATATGTGTGTGTTATCGGTTATCGATATCGGCCTTTAGGAGCTGAAAGTTATCGGTTTTAAAAAACAGTTATCATGCATCCCTAACGTAGTTAGTTTACAGTCTTTACAGGGGTTTTATCCATTATTAGTTTTCATCGGTCGTAACGGCACCAGATTCTTGATCACGTTTTCTCATCAGTTGTTTTTTTTTTTTATGAACAAACATTAAACTTCTGATGTATAAATGGTTCATTAACCGTCAATCTTTCATTTGTGGTGATGGATGCTTTTGTTAGTATTCCTAAATGGAAATAAATTAGATTTAGATCTTTCAAATTGATTTCTTAGGACGCAGCAAACTGTGTCAGATTTTCCACGCTGGTTAGATTGTAAAAGGCTCATTATTTGCCGTCTCTGGGTATTAAGATTTAATTTCTATGCATATTTACTTTATAATTACATTAATGATAAAGAGAAATGAATTTCTGGCTTGAAACACATGGAGACACATTAATGACACATTCAGCATTAAACGATTGTTTCAGGACAAGAAACGGTAAAACATTTGCTTTAGAACGTTCTCCACTTGTTATTCTTCTCTTGTTAATTTCCATTAAACTGAGACGTGCACAGGCACAGTAAATTGTTTCATGCGTTCTCACCAGATCTGATGGGATCCTGACATGAGCTAACGGCGCTCATTTAATCTCATTACGACTCTTCGAGAGGCACAGCTGGAACCAAAAAAAAAAAAAAAAAAAACCCACGCAAACTTGCACAGGCCCCACATCACCACGCAAGAAAATTAGAATAATCCTCCGCGTGTGTCATTGTGTTTGAATTAACTATCGCTAATGGCAGCATCCTCAGTGTTCGTCACATGTCGACATCAATAATCCTGCAGCCGGTTTCAACAGAACAGGATGACACGTTCACGAGATCGTCAAAGCTTCGACTGCTGACGTGTTGCTGGCAGCGACCAAGAACGAGATAAAGTTGGCAATTTTGACAGAATTAGTGATTCAAATGTGACTGATGCAACAGCGTTATAATAATTATGTGTTATGAGAGCCGTTTTGCTTTAAATCAGCGTGTTTTTAAATGAACCTGCTGTGGACATGGATTCTCGTTGCACTTAACATTAATTAGAAATAAAAACACTTTTTCTATTAGTTACATGT
The DNA here is from genome assembly GCA_018398805.1 of Hirundichthys speculiger. Lineage (NCBI taxonomy): Eukaryota > Metazoa > Chordata > Actinopteri > Beloniformes > Exocoetidae > Hirundichthys > Hirundichthys speculiger. The sequence continues at coordinate 93,746 of JAGFBZ010001678.1, forward strand.
TGGGGGATGGGGGGGCGCTTTGGAGGCTATGTCAGCTTTGCAATTCTGCAGTATCTATCTATCTGAAAAAATTTTAAATAAAAATTAAAAGAAATGTAATTTCCCCACAGGGATCAGTACAGCCATCCATCTCTCTATCTAATATTGTCTTCAATTCAATTCAGTTTTATTTGTATAGCGTCTGTTACAATGTCAATTGTCTCCAGGCGCTTTACAGAGACCCAGAGCATGACCCCCGAAGCAAATATCATTAACTAAAATTTAGGGCTGGGCAACGATTAAAATTTTTATATCGCAATTAATCGCATGATTTCTCTGATTAATCACGATTAATTGCATTGAATACGCAAAATCAAATAATGAATTCAAAAGTAGTGTAAAGGTCAATTTTATTTAAATGTTCTGCTGCCACAAGAACTAAAGTGTCATAACATTTGTTGTTCAAACACTTTAACATCAGCACTTGTCAGTAACACATATTTAGTGTAAATCTCATCTTAAAAAATGTCAAATAAAATAAAGCTTATTGACACTGCCAGGGCATTAATGTCATCCTGTTTTTATTAAAAAAAAAAAAAAAAAAAAAGTCTACCACCAAAATCCTAACAATCTAGAGGCCACAATCAGAACATTAAAACAGGTTATTTTCTGAGGTAACAGCAGAAACCTTTAACAGGGAATAATAACCTTGTTTCTGTTGAATCCTCCGTCTGGGAGAACTTTAAAATGAAAATGTCCATGTTAAAGTTCAGTAATTTTATCAATCCGTAATTATCTGTGTATCATTTGTTTTTTTTCCATTTTTCGATTGTCAATCAAAAATTTAAAAACTTAAAGTGACTTTTTTTTTTTTTTTTCCATTTTTTAATCTGAAACAAAAAAAAAAAGTCTGTTCTTTTATATTTCAATTTTAGCAAACAGGCCACAAGATTGAATTTGTTTTTAATATTTTATTGTCTGATTTACATGACCCAGAAATGGCTTTGTTTTATAAATAAAGGAACAGACTTTCTGTTGTCATTACACATCTGTGCCACTAGATGGAGCCGCACTGCAGTAACCAGCTAGAGAACAGCAGGACAGTGAACACATGGAGCAGATCTGATGGAACATGGAGGAATGACACGACTGTCTTGAACAAAGGGGTTTAAACGTTTTTTTTTTTTTTTTTAAGTCAGAATTGGTAATATTGCTACCTGAGTTGCTACTTGAACCTGTAAATTTCACTGATTTTTACCGTTCTCCATGTCCACATGTTTACCTGCCAATTATTCTCCAGTTCCGCAGCTGCCAGTAACAGACTTTTCAAAAAAAAAAAGCATGTGAGCAACATGCGTTAACGCGCGATAAAATAAATGTCGGTGTTAATAAATTAATGCGTTAATGCGATAACGCGTTAACTTGCCCAGCCCTAATAAAATTATAATATCAAATCCAAATCAAAGATAATGGCAGGTAAAAAAAACTCCCACAGTGGGAGAAAAAAAAACTTTAAGCCAAACAGTGGCAAGAAAAAACTCCACTTTAAGAGGAAGAAACCTTGATCAGGACCTGGATCACGTTAGCGCCCTTGTTAAAATAAGTAAATAAATGAGTCGGGCACTTACACGGACGCCACAACCTGCTGTGGTATTAATTACCTTTCAGCTTTTAACGGGAACACAGCTGGTTAAGACATCAATGGATAACCAACCCTTTGATGGTTGATGAAACTGCACGTGTTGATAGCTGATTGATCTCCCATCAATGCTACTGGAACATTACTCAATAGCATGGGAGGTGGGGGGTGGTAGGTTTAGGTATTTTTTGCATTATCTTTTTCTTTTAATTTATTGCCCATTTGCAAACAACCACCAGGTGGCAGTAGTGGTAGTTTGCCAAGTCAGTGGATCCTACCAGCACAGAAACTGTAAATTTTTTTCACAAAGTGAGCAGGCATGGATGGCCAGGCTAGGCTACGGCAGACTCCCAGTGTAATTAAAGGCTCCTGCATGCAGTTTCGTGCCGTAATCAAGCAGGTTTTTAATGCGAGATCCTGTAAACTGGGTGAAACCCAGCAACATTCTTGATTTTGGACAAATTACCCAACAAAAAAAGAGGGCTTACAGTCTATTCACTGGCTTTTCTGTGAGCTTTTATTCATATCTTACTTCATAAATTAAAAAAAAAAATATTACTTACTCACCTTCCTATTGGTAAGGTGATTGAAAACTAAGTTGTCGCCATGACAGCAGAGAAGATGAGGAGGGAAAAGCTCCAGAAAGAGCAGGCGGATGAACCCGGGCACCTTTGGCAACAGGTTTAAACGAGAGACAAACAAATGAATAAGAGTTTAAAAGTCTTCCTCCAGCGACTCCATCACTCTGCATTAAAATGTTTCAACCTGCATAAAATCACAGGAGTGTTTAAAGGCATCAGGGGACCATTCAAGTAGCACAGTGGGTTCGTTTTTACGCCGCCTGGAAGTCTTCCGATGACTGCGCTGCTACGATGCTGAAGGTCCCAAGTTCGTTTAAGTCAGCAGCTCAGCTTCTCGTCCCAAAGTCCAGCGACGTCAGTCCGCCGGCTTCCAGTTGTAGTGCCAAACCGTGGTGACCATCCAGTCAGGACAGGCCCCTCCGTTAGCTCCCTGTGGAACCTGCAAAGATGGAGACAGACATGATTGACAGGAGGAAATGCATTTAAAATCCCGACAGAAAAGGTTCTGAAACGTTGTGAAAGTGGCTTCTTCATCCTGATATAAAGCCTGCTTGCATTTAGGAAAACAGTTGATCTTTAATAGGATTTCCTAGAAGGGATTCTAGCGGGGAAAGCAGTCTGGCTAACTAGATAGGTGGGTATTAGGTGGAGGAGCTGCATCATGATCCACCTACTAACCGGATTACCGGCGAGGAGCAGAAAGAGGCTTTGGCTGCTGCTTCCCTCCTTTTGTCTCAGCAGCAGCTCTGAATTGACACTTTAATTAGATTCTTTTAGACATTAAAATAGCCTCTTAGACGTTTTGTCACACACACACAAGCGTCTCTTCATGTAGGTGGGCGTTTTTCTTAAAGCGTGAGAGGACATCACAGACAGAGTTGTAATACAGTGATCCCTTGCCAATTCGCGCTTTAAGTTCTGCGGTTTTAGTTATTTCATGGATTTTTCAAAAATATATAATATAATTAAAAAAAATGCAAAAACGCAGAAACATCACAGGATGTTGTGCGCGTTCTCTCACAGTGAAGAAATGCTGTGAGCCAGCCTGGCCCCTTTAAGAAGGTGGCCTTATGGGTAATGGTGTGGCCTTATGGGTAATGTAGTGTGTGTGTCGTGGGACAGCAGAATGAAAACAGGGTTAGATGAAAAGTGTAGTGAGCATCAACAGCAGCCCAGCGTGTATAGATTTACATTTTCTGTTAACGTACAGGAGCCCAACAATACAACCTGTGTGATGTTACAAGTTCCTGCAGTGCCAGAATAAAGTGCTCGTTCCATGCAGAGAAAACCGGACTTTTTCTTTTGTTATTGTTAGCGTGTTAGCCACTAATTACGAGCCAAAAATAGCACAATACCAGCGGTTTCTTTACTACGGTTCAGAGACCAGAGGCTGTGAAGGTAACAGAAAGACCACAGTTGAGCCTTTGTCTCATTTCGCTGCAGTGCCTCGCTACTTTTTAGCGATTTTTAAACATATTTTAAACACATTATTGAGGCTCGGGGGGCTCCGGCTCCAGTTCACGGATTTTGATTTTCAGGGAGGGGCGCCGGTCCCCATTAACGGCGAAAAATAAGGGATCACTGTATTCATTTATGCAGTGATTCCTAACGTGTGGGCTGCGGCCCCCTGGTGGGCCGTCGTGGTACTGCAGGTGGGCCGTGAGAGGTCATTAAAATTAAACAAATGTGTTTAAAATCCTCGATCTATTTTAAATATGTTTTTAATTACTGTAAAATATTCATGACATGATTAAAAAAAACATTAAGTAATAAAACAAACCAGTTAAGTGTTATTCTACTGTCATCTTAACTTAATATGACAAGTGTCACATTATTTGTTGACCCCTTACATTAATATCGGATCATGGTTGATCACAGTTGTGATTAAAGGAGATTTTTCACATTTCATATTGGGCCTTGGTATTCTGAAGTTTGGGAATGGCTGCATTTATGATTTATAGAAAACCTTCTGTTGTGACCGAGAGGCAACATCTGGTCCAATCAGGAAGTAAGAAAAGTTCCTCTACTCGCCACCAGGGGCAACAAGAGTGAGTCATCCCTGAAGCCAAAGGTTTGTCCATAATAAGGGGCGTGGTCTTGTGACTGACAGCAGCGCGTCAAATGATGTCTGGACAGACTGAATCAGGGTCTGTTGGTCGTGACTTCGTTTGCCTCCATCCCTGCACGTCGAGCTTCATTCATGGACATAAATAAAATGCCTCCCTGTTACTGTTTTTATTCAAAAAAAAAAAAAAAAAAAAAGCGTTGCTTTGACCATTTTCCCACATGAAGCCGAGAATAAATAAAATTAACTTAAGAACATTTGCAGATAATTATCCACTTACTCCCGAACTCATTATTACTGGCGGTGTTTCTGCTCCCCAGTGTGTTGGAGGGGCTGCAGGTAACTTTGAGCTCCTGCCAGGATATAATTACCTCTCTAAGTTAATACCAGGCTCCCCTTTCATTCTGATTCACTACACTCTGTTTGGACAAATAAAGCAAATAAAACTTCTGGCACGTAATATATGAGGAAGCTGATGATCAAAACTTGGCTTTAATCAGAGAGAGAGAGGCGGCACGCAGCGGAGGAGGGAGGACTGGTTCACTTACTCGTAGACGGCGGTCGAGATTTTCCTCCTCGGGCCGCCGTCATCGCTGGACCCCACCTTGAATATTTTCGTACCTTCCGGGTCGTCGGGGCCGTCGTGACACGACAGGTGCCAGAATCTCATCACGACGAAGCAGAACTTCCTACCTGCAACGAGAACAATGACATCACAGGGCGTCCTGCAGCTGGAAACACGGACGGACGTGAAGCTTGAGACCATGAGAGCATCTGTCTGGATGTCTGAAGTTACTACATTTGAATCATATACATGTATGTGTGTGTGTGTGTGTGTGATAGAGCTGTAGCGCTACGATACACGATATTCAGCTCACGATACGATTAGTTTTGGGCAACAATCAATTTTTAATCGCTATTAATCGCTTTATTTGCCTGATTAATCACGATTAATCGCATCGTATACGCAAAATCACATAATGAATTCAAAAGTAGTGTAAAATGCACTTTTATTTAAATGTTCTGCTGCCATATGAACTAAAGTGCCATAACATTTGTTGTTCAAACACTTTTAACATCAGCACTTGTCAGTAACAAGCAACATAACTTGTTAGTAATGTTTGTAGATTTTATGTGTCGTTTGTTGTTTTAATGTAACTATGTTGCTGCCCTCTTGGCCAGGTCTCCCTTGGAAAAGAGATCTTTGATCTCAATGGGACTAACCTGGTAAAATAAAGGCTAATAATAATAATAATAATAATAATAACACATATTAAGTGTAAATCTCATCTTAAAAAATGTAAAATAAAATAAAGCTTATTGCCACTGCCAGGGCATTAATGTCATCCTGTTGTTATTAAAAAAAATGTAAAAGTCTACAAACAAAATCCAACAAAATGATTGTGTCTCAGCACAATCAGAACATTAAAACAGGTAATTTCTGAGGTAACAGCAGAAACTTTTAACGGGGAGTTCAACTTGTCAGTTGTTACAAATAACCTTGTTTCTGTTTATTCCTCCATCTGGGAGAACTTTAAAATAAAAATATCCATGTTAAAGTTCAGTTATTTTACCAATCCGTGTATCATTCATTCTTTCCATTTTCAATTGTAAATCAAAAAAAAAAAAAAGTGACATTTTATTATGTTTTTCGTTCTAACACAAATCTAACCAAAAAAACAAAACAAAAAAAAAGCCTTTTTTTCATATTTCAATTTTAGACTTGGATCAAAAATTAGAAATTAAAAAACAGTCCACAGGACTGAATTTGTTTTATAATGGAGGACTGGACTTTCTGTTGTCATTACACATCTGTGCCACTAGATGGAGCCGCACTGCAGTAACCAGCTAGAGAACAGCAGGACAGTGAACACATGGAGCAGATCTGATGGAACATGGAGGAATGATGAGAAAGTTTTGTTGCAAGACACATAGGCGGAAATCCCGGGGGGGACACAGGGGACGTGTCCCCCCCTTCCATAAAGTTGTCCCCCCCAAAAAAATCATTGTAAGCACACAAAAACAATTGAATAATAATATAGTCATGTTCAATAAAAGTACAACACAAGCGCTGCAAATTATAAACGTAAAAACCTTTTTCTTTTAATTGTTGAAACATTGTGACCCCCTATTTCTCAAAGTGGTTTAGTCCACATGCTGTTTCTAACGGGCGGGGCTACCGGCAGCTCCGTGTGTCAGCGAGCAAACGATCGTCTCGTACACGAGAGCAGACTGTACTGAGTGATGTATGAAAACCAGTAAGTCATTTATCACACCGCTTGTTTAACAAGCTCAAGGTTGTAAAATGAAAGTGACATTTCTCTTGCTTGGTCAGAAACTCTTTTTGTTTTTGTTTTTTTAATCAGCACGCCAGTAAGCAAATAGCCTAGCTTATGATGGCTAACAGGCTCAAACCAGTATGTAGAATAGTGATGAGGGATAAGCGATGAGGAAAAAAGAGAGGGGACACTGCGGACAGAGAGGAAAAGGGGAGGAGAGAGCATTTTTTTTCCATGTCCCCCCCAGGAATTACTCTCTGAAATTTTACTGTTTATTCCCCCCCCCCCCAAATGAAATGGGATTTTCGCCCCTGGCAAGACAAAAATTTTTTTCAGACAGAATTGTTAATATTGCTACCTGAGTTGCTACCTGAACTGTAAAGTTCACAGATTATTACCGTTCCCCATGACTGTTTTAGCTTTTTCGCATGTTTACCTGCTGATTGTCTTCCGGTTCCGCAGCAGCCAGTAACAGACTTTTCAAAACAAAAGCATGTGAGCAACATGCGTTAATGCGCGATAAAATAAATGTCAGCGTTAATAAATTAATGAGTTAACGTGATAATAACGCGTTAATTTGCCCAGCCCTAGATATCATATATATTGATATTCATCTTACAATACATTTACATCATTTTCTGAAAGATTTTAAAGGGACAAAGTGATTTAGGTGACATCTTGTGAGTGTTCCAATTACTTTGTTTGAAATAATTTAACTGAAAGCAAACAACTTTTTAACTCGGTCATAATTTCGGTAGTTGCTGACTTTAATTGATATTCGCAGTATTTTCCCACATGTTACACATAAAAAATAGAAAAAATAGAAAAGGCTGAAAGAACGACTAGCAAACGAGAGAACGGAGGAATTTACGTTACATCTTGAATTCAGCATTGCGGCACAGCAGGCTGATAAAAACAAACAAACATGGCGGCGATTATATGGAACTTTGTTAACGTTTTAGAAAAAGATAGTTTGCTAGTTATTTGTGACAAATGCTCCAAACGAAGGAGGGAAAAATAGCACAAGCTTTAATACGTCAAACCCGACCAGCCACCTGAAACATAACCATCGCTTCCATGGAGTTTTGAAATCGTGCTAACGTGAGCTAACGTGAGCTAACATGAGCTAACGTGAGTAAGCCAGGAGCAACCCTCCCCTCTCCTCTCCTCCTCTAAAAGTCATGTGATCCACGTCAGTGGACTCCAGGGATGGATTCGTGCAGGTAAACGCTGGAAGGGCGGTAGAAGCTCACCGTGCTGGTCAAAGACGACGGACACGTCTTCTGGCAGCGCAAAGATGATGTCGTCCACGTTGACGGCGAGCTTCTTCCTCTGAGCGTCAGAGAGAGACCTGCACTTCTCCTCCACGTACTCCATCATCTGGAAGAACGAGAGCTCGTTTGAAAAAAAAAATCAGACAGATGTGGTTTGTTTCTGTATGTTTTCTTGGACGATGTACTGGAAATGTAATTTCACTGTGTTGGGACGCTGGCTCAGTGACATCCTGCAGTCAGAAACAGACTGATCACTTGAAGACACGTTCCTCACGCGTTACCTCGTTGGACACGAGCCCCTTCAGCTCGTGGTATCTCCCTCTGGACATCTTGCTGGAGACGAGGACCAAAGCCTGGACAACAGGAGACTTTATTCATTCAGCTGAATCATCTGCAGTAACTCGTTTAATAACGAGGCTCCTCGTTCCAACCAGGTGAGGAACCTCCACCATCATCGTAACATTACAGGACGGAGTCTGTCTTACGGACATAAATCTGGCAGTTGTCCCTCAACCTGTCTCACACAAACACGTGGTTGCAACCAGGAGATCACAATTTAGAAAATAGGAAAAGACTACTTTCAGTCAGAAGTTTGACAATGTTTTGAAACTGACGTCTGGGTTTGTTTGGGATCATCATATATAGGGATGCACGATTTTAAAAACTAATACTGATAACTAGGGCTGGGCCAAAAAATCGATTTTTATATTAATCGCGATTTTTTTCTTGGTATTTTAAAAAATCGATTTTCATACACGAATCGATTTTTGGCTCCGTGGAAATACTCCGCTCGCTGTCTCTTTTGTCATCTACACTTCCGGAAATAGAAGCACGTGTGTCACCATAGTAACCAGAATGCCGGCAAATTCACGCGACAAAATGGCGGAGTGCAGCGAGCGGAGTACTTTCACAGAGCCAGAACTCTTTCCCACACCGCCCCACTTCAAATCAAACGTATGGACTTTATTTGGTTTTTATAAAAAGCACGAGGCAGGAGAGCTCGATATGAGGAAAGCCATATGTAAGCGTTGTCGCAGTCAAATCTCTTACTGTGGTAACACCACGAACATGACGGCGCACATCCTTCGCCACTGTGCTCTCTGACAGGCTGGGTCCGCGTTTCCTCGAGAGTTAAATATACCGGCGGTGGCAGCTAATGTCAGGCCCCGGGTAGTTGAATTAATTATTCATTAACGTGGCGTGTTTGTCATGAAACAATCGTGTTGCCGTAGCGTGTTGTTACCGGTTTGTTTACCAGCAGCTGTAAAGCACAACGGATCGCCAACATGACAACGCTGCATGAGAACATATTCACGACACGTCCTGACCGGTGTAGGCTATTAGCGTTAGCAGTTGCTACCAATAGCATCTGTATCCGCAAAGAGAATAACGACGTGGATTTATTGTTGTTTACATCACGTAGCCTATGTAGCAACTGAGCCGGGTAAAGGAAGACAACTTTAGGTAAGAAAATCAAGTTTTGTTCAACGCTAGACAACTTTTAAAATTAGCAACTATAGGCTGTATTGTCTCGGTTCTATTCGGGTAACTCAGTTCAGTTCGTGGTCGGAAACTAAAGACTCGGGTCGGGTCGTTTACGGGTCCAAAAATTGCGGGTCCATTCAGGTTTGGACTCCCGAACTTATGATAATAGCTCGGGTCGGGTCGGTTTCGGGTCGAATTTTCACGGCTCCATTCTGGTTCGGGTTTATGAAAGTGGACCCGTGAAGACCTCTAAACCAGAGGTCTTCAACCCTGGTCCTCGAGGCACCCTATCCAGCAGGTTTTAGAGGTTTCCCAGCTTCAACACACCTGATTTTAATTAATGGTCATTATCAGGTTGTCCTCAAAGTCTGCACAAGTCTGTTGATGACACAGCCACTTGTATCACGGTGTGAAGAAGAAGGGGAAACATCTAAAACCTGCTGGATAGGGTGCCTCGAGGACCAGAGTTGAACACCTCTGCTCTAAACTACAGAAATTGCGCATTTAAAAAAAAAAATATTAAAACTTATTTAGTCTTTATATTTTTATTATTATTTCATACTTAAAATAATATAATAATAATAATAATAATAATAATAATAATAATAATAATATATTATTATATTATAATAATAATAATCAATAATTACATATAATAAATATAATATTTAATATTATTATTATATGATTTTTATATTTCAATAATTGAAATATAAAAATCGCAATACTTGGTAAAATCGAAATGCAATACTTGTTTAATCAGAATCGCAATATAAATCGAATCGGGACCCAAAAATCGTAGGAGAATCGAATCGGCACAAAAGTGTATCGGCACAGCCCTACTGATAACACACACATATACCTAAGATCATTACATCAATACTATGAACAAAATCAAAAATAGTTTTGACTTTTTAAATGAACAGATATTTATTTTTTCCAATGTAAAACTATTGGCAAGCCTCTTAAACATTTTATTAAAGCTATCAAACAAACCTATTTGATATCTCACATTAACTTAAATAAGGTTCATTACTGACTGATATAAAAAATAAAGGCTCCTTGAACTGATGGAAATACATGCATCAGAATTACTAACTGAAAAAGATTAACATTTAAAGGATTTTGGCTTGTGGTTTCATTTAAATTAATACCTTTAATTAAAGTAAATGAGGTTCCGTAGTTTTTATTTTTTGATCTCATGGAAGCTTTAGATGAGAGGAATGAGGGAGAGGAGAGGGGAGACTGCTGCTGGCTTGCGCACGTTAGCATTAGCTTCTGTTAGCTCACGTTAGCACGATTTCAAAACTTCATGGAAGTGATTGTTATGTTGTAGGTGGCTGATCAGGTTTTACATATTAAAGCTTGTGCTTCCCTCCTCGTAGAATTCACTCGGAGGATTCGTCACAAATAACCACCAAACTATCTTCTTCTGAAACTTTAACGAAGTTCCACGCCGCCATGTTTGTTGTGATCAGTGCGCTGTGCTGCAGGCTGCATTCAAATCAAATCAAATCAAATATACTTTATTGATCCCACAAGGGGGAAATTCAAGTTTCAAGTACACCAGACGCTGCAGTCTGGTGTACTTGAGGAGCCGCCGGCGTCCAGCGCTCCTTCTTCATGTCCCGGTCCTGTGGTCCGAGTGTTAACTCCAGTTAACAGCCGTTAAAACCTGTTAACAGCCATTAAAACCAGTATATCTCCATAATGGTGAATCAAGTGAGATATCTCCAGGTCAGAGGAGGAAACACAGATGAACCAAACTCCGATGAACCAAACTGTCTCTTCTGGGAAGACCGAGCTCCCTCAGTCCTCCGAGCGATGGAGCCGACCATCCCAGAGCCCGGTTCATCATCCGGACCAGGTTGTTGGCGTCACCCCTGCTGGTGCCGGGCCCACCAGGTCTTCAAACGGCCACTTCCAGGTCAGCTGACTCACCCCGGCGTGTAGACTGCTGGATAGGGGCAGCATGCCGCCGCTGCCACGTCGGGGGCTTCAGTCCTGGTTCAGTCGACGCTGCAGCCCGGATCCAGTGGCGGTGGTTGCCGCGGGTACCAGCTCAGGATTAGCTTCCCCGAACCGGCCCTCAGCGACACCGTCCATGTCCGCTGTGGCACGTCTCCACCAGCCGCAAGAGGACCGGAAAGCACGTCGACACCTGACCGCAAAATCACCACACACCGGGCACAAACTGGAGCGTCCAGCGTCGCAGGGATAAGACCCCCGGAGCAGCAGCGAGTAGCCTCCGTCGTCCGGGCAACTCACGATCTTCTCCACGACAGCCAAAGGCAAACAGGTGTAAAGGTGTAACGTTAAATTCCCAAATTCCCTCGTTTGCTAGTTGGTTCTTTCAGCCTTTTCTATTTTTTTCTTTTGTATGTGTAACATGTGGGAGATTACTGTGAATATGAATTCAATTTAGCAACTACTAAAATTATGACCGAGTTAACAAGTTGTTTTCTGGCATGAGGGGGTATTCTTGATTTTCCTGATTGAGTAATCGTTTTTCTGATTATGCCGACGTCACTTGAACATAACATTCCCTGCCGGTCATTCAAGGCTCAGAGGGAGCGAGGCACTGCCATGTTGACAAAAATATATATGTTATCGGGGCTGTCGGGGATGACGTCATAATTTCCTGTTATCGGCCGATAGTTATCGTGCACCCCTTATCATTATTATTATCGTTATTACTTTAAACTGACGATGCTGTTTGTTACCTGCTTCACTCCGCTTTCAAAGTCATCGGAGTTTATGTCGATCTCAAAGTAGAGATCAATCAGAGCGCTGATGACTTTGCACCGGATCCACGTGAGCGGGTCCGGGACTCCGACCACGGAGATGACGGGCCGGCGGTCGGAGCTCCCCGGCGGCTGCGAGCTGAACGCTCTGCGCCTCTCGGCGGCGAACACCGGTCCCCCGGCGGTCCTCCGTCCCGGCTCCGCGGAAAAGGGACGCGCGGTCTCCGGCCGCGGCCCGGCGACCGGCTGCCCGCAGCCGCTCCTCCCGGCGCGCATCCGGGCCGCGCACGCCGCGAGCTCCCGGCGCGAGGCGAGGCTGGAGATCCGCTGCATCACGGCGGCGGGACGGCAGCAGCTCCGGTCCACGGCTGCAGCTCCCGGAGGAAACTTATGCAACTCAACCCATGTTGTACCCACAATGCCGTTGGAGAGCGTGACGCGGCCACGCACGGTCGCCGCGTTCAAGCGTCGACGTTGAGCGTGCTACACGGACGAGCCCTCCGTGACGTCACCCACTGTTTTTATTTTGTTTTTTTTCCTGAAGCCTCTTTTCCACTAGTGCGGTCACCAGGGTGAAACTAGGAGGCTGAAGCCCCTGCAGCCCTTTCAGACCACGTGGTGGCGCTGGTGCAACTGCAGATAAAGAGAAGAAGAAGAAGAAGAAGAAGAAGAAGTTGGAGAAGACAAAGAAATAAAACAGGAAAAACAAACTAAAATGACGAGATAAACATTGGAACAGCTAAAGATGATTGTATTGTCTCTGTTTGCCGTAAATAAAGCATAATGAGTTTTTTTCAAGAAAATATATGATTTTGATATCAAGATTTCAAAAGGCTATAGCTTGAAAGCAATTTGAGATAAAGGTATACTGTCAATTAGAAAAATTGTTCAGTATGTTAAGTATATTAAATGTAGACTATAAAATATTCACGTCCATCATTTCTAGAAGGCTGGAACATCTTCTTCCTTACTTAATAGATGAAGACCAATCTGGGTTTATAAAGGGCAGACAAACGCAGGATAATGTCAGACGCACGCTACATATTATAGAACATATTAATAAAAGACATTCGATAGAGTTAGTTGGCCTTTTTTATATAAAGTTCTGGAGAGATTTGGCTTCAATGACCAATTTATTAATTGCATAAAAGCTCTCTATAGTAATCCTACTGCCAGGCTGAGGATCAATGGCTCTTTGACAGACAACTTTAATTTTAACAGAGGTACAAGGCAGGGATGCTGTCTCAGCCCCTCCCTCTTTGTGTTATTTACTGACATTATCACCTATCTAAAAAACTCAAACGTAACAATTCCCAGACTTTTAACCACCCACCTTGGAAAATTATGGCACAATGTCAGGATACTAAACTGAACATCCAAAAACACAGGTACTCTGCTTAAATTACCTACCAAATAGTAAAATTAGGGGTAAATACAAACTAAAGTGGGACACAAAATGGATAAAGTATCTAGGTGTAATAATTACACAGAATTTAAATAACCTGTTTGAATTTAATTACCGTACTTTGACCAACAAAATTCAGAAAGATATAACACGCTGGTCAACATTAATTTTAGATTTCAGTTCGAGGATAGAGGTGATAAAAATGAATGTACTGCCCAGGCTATTATATGTCCTCCTCTCACTCCCCATTAGGATCCCAGAATTCCAGTTCTCTGCACGGAACAAGTTAATCTCTAGATTCATTTGGGCAGGCGCAAAACCTAGGATATCTACGCTCCAGCTAGATAAAGAGCGAGGAGGTCTTGCCCTGCCTGACTTTAAACAGTACTACTATGCAGCTCAGCTGCGATACATTGTCTACTGGTGTTCCCCAGAATATCAAGCCAAATGGAAAAATATTGAACTTAAACTAGATAAAGTGCCACCCGCTGCTAGATTAGGGGGGAAAGAACGTATAGATCAAAAGGAACATAATACAATTTTGAGAAACACTTTGAAAACATGGTTTGAGATAGTTAAGAAAAACAAAATGGAGGGGGACAGTAAGTTATTAATATGGCCCTCTCATTCACCCAACTTTGGCCCCAAGTTATTAGACGACACATTTCTTAGGTGGTCAGAGAGGGGCATAACAGCAATATGTACACTTGTTGAAGGGAAAACTTTTAAGAACTGTGATAAACTCAAACGGGAGTTTAAACTTGAAAACGGAGATCTGTACCGTTATTTACAGCTACGTAGCTTTTATGACAAGGAAGTGAATAGGCACTTATCAGCGGAGACCAATGAGATGATTGTATTTTTGATGGGCGCATATAAAAGAACCCCCTCAAAGGTTGTATCCAAACTGTATAGCTGTCTCCAAAAATGTAATGGAAGAAACTCATTATATATCAAATCAAAATGGGAACAAGAACTCAATGTTGTATTGTCAGAGAGTGATTGGCTTTCCATGTGCAACACACAGCAATCTTCAACTAGTTCGAGAAGATGGCGAGAATTCGGATGGAAAAATCTCATACGCTTTTTTATCACTCCACACATTAAAACTAAACAAACACAACAACAACAGAACTGCTGGCGAGGGTGTGATCACGTAGTAGTCAATCATTCTCATATCTTTTGGACATGTCCAAAAATACAATTATTCTGGCATAATGTTATCCAAACAATGGAGGAAATTCTAAATCTAAGAGTACCTGTGGTGATCCTGACTTCCTCAGAGGCTGCTCCCCTCCCCCGCCTGTGGCACTGAGGCTGATTGCTTCCACCTGCGACCAATCTGCCTACTAACCTATATAACCACTGCAGACTTCAGCCTCAGCGCCAGAGTATTGTCGTTTCTGCCAGAGATACTCCCTCGTTGGTCCCCAGATTTCAGATTGCCATCATTCCGGCTTTTGGATAGGCAATAAACCTTGTTTAACCGCTTTCTTGTCTGGCTGCTTTTGGGTCCAGTTCCTCCTGCACATCACAGTACCTAAAGACCCAAGGATTGTATATCTGGGACTTATCCCTGTTGGAGTAATTGAAAAGAGAGACATCTACCTCTTCAGAATATTGACTGTTGCTGCTAAAAAGGCCCTGACAAGACTTTGGATGAGAAACGATCCCCCAGGGCTGAGACAATGGCTAGACATTGTAAAAGAATTATACGCCATGGAAAAATTGACTTTTTGTTTGAGAATTAAAGGAAGGGATTTTGTTCAAAAGTGGCAAAATTGGTCTACATTTAAGGTTAAATACCAGCCAAGCCCTTAAAGAAGGGAAAGAAATGAATGGCAAAATACTACATCTCCCCCAGGATGTTACGATGTTATAATTGTTACCATCATTCTTTATTTTCTATTTATTTTTATCATAATTTTTTTCTCTAGCTTTCCTGTAAAACTTGAAAAAGACAAAATAAAAAGTATAAAAAAATAAAAATAAAATTGTTCAGTATGACTCAAAGTCTGTGATGGGAGTGAAATTATTCATATAATTGGCATATTATGACATCACAAGGTGGCAGGCCATATTGGAAAATGTTCAATTTTGATAATCAAGGTTTCAAAGGCTATAACTTTAAAGTGGTTTGAGATAAATGCATATTGTAAATGAGAAAAATCTTCAGTATGAACCAAAATTTGGAATGGAAGTAGATTTGTCATCTAATTTGATTATTGTGACGTCACCTGCCCAAACCTGCCCAGTAGTCCTCAATTTCAGATTTTTCCTCAAGTCCCATGATCAATGAAAGCTTTCATTACAGGGACAATCACATCATAAAATCATGAAATCTGGAGTTTGGTTTCATTATTTCCCTTTCAAAGAACTGGTGGCCTTTTCTATTTGTTTGATTGGTGATGAAGCTCCAGAATTCATTTGGAAAAGGGATGAAATCAATGGGCTCAGATTTTATCAGATCGTCTCCACAAAACCAACAGGCTCATCAAAATTTAGGCTCCACTTTCGAATACTCTTCCTCTTCTCTCAAGAACTCTCAACCGCCACCATCATCATCGTCATCATCATCAGCATCATCATCACCACGTGATTTCTGGTGCGCCATTAGCGGTGTGTTTTTTTCCCCGCGGCTTCTCCCGCTTTTTTTCAGGACAACCGCGCTTGTTTTCATCCCCGCTACATTTTTCCATATTTGCGGTGTTATGAGCCCCCCGACACCTCGACCTGCTTGGCGATCGCAGAATGTTTCCACCCCGACCACGCTGAGATGATCCAATATAAGATGTGCTGATTGTGGACTATGACGCGCCAACTCGCCGTCACTACTACCGTCAGTTTCTGCTTCACTGGACAACTGCATGTCTTCCTCCTCTGAATCAGAGTTAGCCAGAACCTGATAAAGTACTTCGTGGACGGTAAACCGACGTCTTGACATCGTGAGTAAATGAAAAAACACTCTTTTGCTCTGCTCTGTTCTCGCTACACTCAGCATTTCTACCACTGCTGCTTCGCGCGTCTCTGCGCCGGAGGCACCTCATTTTACGCTAAAACTTTGAATAGCGCCACCACCTAAAATGGTTCTCAGATTACAGACACACATGTCCGCCATCTCCTGGTGAAAAGTAATAACAAGATTCGCCATCGCATTTATAGATACAGTCTGTTATAGTCAGCAATGTTGCTTGTCGCAGTATTGCTACTTTGGCGCTTAAAGGGTTAAGCAGAATGGTTTAAGCAGGTGGTCCGTGAGTGAAGCAGGTGGTCCAGCTGGGATCTGAGTCAATGGAGACGTCGGACCCGTAAACCCAGAGTCAGTACGCAAGATTTAAATCATTAACCTGGGTGGTTCAGGAACTGACCAGCTCTAACAGCAGGTAAATAAATAAAGACATAAATAAAGAACTCATTATAGATTTCGAGAGGCAAAGACTAGATCCACGCCCCCTGCTCATAAATGGAGAGCCTTTGGGAAAGTTAAAGTGGCTGACTGTAACTGGTTCCAGCTGGTTTCTCAGCCTTTTTCAACAGGGCGCCGCCCAGTCTGAGGAAGAAGAGGCTTCAGAGTTGCTCTGTAGAGCCTGTAGTGACGTCACGGAGGGTTTGTCCAGTTCTTATATAGTCTCTGTGTGCTGCCGTTTTCTCTGGTATCAGACAGCCCTTCGATTTTAAATTCCTGTGTGTTTTAACCTCACAACTGTCATCAGCTGCCTTTCCTGCAAACTTAAAATCTTTCAAATTGTTTAAAAATGTTAAAAGTGGAAACTAAGTGGAAATACTTAGATGCTTGAGATCCAGTTCAACCAATGTTATTTGGCCATATTTGCTAATATCTGTGTATCTCAGATGTGATTTATTCTGATAAACATGTAATTACCAACCATTTTTATAACATACCAAAGCATTTCCTATTTATATTACTGGTATAGGTCTACTGTCTCCTCAGTTATCAAGCAATAAGTAACCCAAGGATGACTTTATTTGCTTATCATTCATGCAAACAAATTAGTTTTTTTTTGCCATTTATACTTTATTCGTACCGCCGTTTAGGCAGATTAAGTGAAACGGAGCCCAAAGTTACCAGGCGCACTTGAAGGCAGCAGAATGCAGTGCCAACAGCAGCCAGCAGAGGGAGACAAATACCAACTTTTGGGCGCCTCTTGTCTGTTTGCTCCTTTAAATGTGTTTTACAATATGAGGATAATAGTCAGCAGAGATTTGCGCGCACATATTAAAGAAATAAGACCGTGTCTCTTAACTGATGAAGAATCAGCAGAATTAAATTCTCATTGATACATTAATTCTCATTAATACAGAGACAGCAGTATAGTTGTAACTGGAGAGGTTTTGTGTCCAGACCAATATTTAAATTAGTCAAACTTTTAAGCCCCTTGTGAAACACTCTTATGAAAATCTACCTCATATCTTCTTATGTAGTTTATTGTGTCTTAATTTATTGGATTGTAGCAAGTTTACTTTTATTTTTTTTTTATTTTTTGTTACAGTTTTTGAGATGTTTTCTAGACTCAGTGTAAAAACTAGAAAATGATTTTTTTTTTTAAAATTCTATCCCCTCAAAAAAATAAAAATAAAAATGATGTAATAGATCAATGATTTCAGTACTTTTAAATTCCTATTTCAAAGTTTAGATAAAAGTACCAGTATAACATCCGTTATTCAAACTGATATCTTGCCCCGGTGTTGTGTGGTTGGATGCTCCTGTTCAGAGGCCTTTGAAGTTTCCCTAATGTCAGCTGATCACCGAGCGCTCACCTCAGATTCAGGTGTGAGTGTCCGATGATGGCCAGGACGTGAGGCGCCTCTGAGGATGGCGGCGGTTCGTGCGGAGAAAGAAGAGGAAGAAGTGTTTCCTGCGAGGTCAGAGAGTCTCCTGCAGTCTCCACAACTCCCTGCAGAGCATTTTGATCTGCCGCAGAGCATCATGGGAGCCTCAGCGCTTCACATCCGTCACCTCAGCCTGGACTTGAAGAGTCCGAACAGAGTAGCAGCGCAAGAAAAAAAAAATCTCAGTTTTACAAAATGATGGACGGTGGATGCAGCCCACCGTGTAGACGCCCACCTGTAAGTCCAACAGTGGGGACGAACACATAAAAATTTAAATAACTAAATAAATAATTTTTTCCTTTGCTCCACATGTGCCATTCAGCAGTTTGGCCTTTTATTCCATATAAACCTGCACAACGCTCATCTTCTGCGTTAAATCTGTATTTCTGATGGACGGCTGTCTGATTATTTAACGTCATGAACTACGTTCACAGCCGGACCGAGCCACTCCTCAAATAATCGATCAAAGCTGACGTTGAGAGCTGATGAGAGACGTCGTCGCTGCCTGGTCAGCTGTTTCGGTGGTTTGAATATTAAATAAATAACCGTAAATAGTTCCTCTGTTTCCTTTCACTTATTCTTCAATCACAAAGGTCTAAACAACATGTGTCAAACACAAGGCCCGCGGGCCAAATGTTGCCCGCCACGTCATTTTATGTGGCCCTCAAGCGCTTGGGCACTATTGGCTTAAATTTTAAACTGATATTTTAAGACTTAAAATAAGCTAACACCGCTTTAAACGCATATTGACAATAAACTACATCTCCCATAATGCATTTCTTCATTACCCACAACGATAACAGTATATCACCATGAGCAAGAACTCAAGACAATTTTTAGAACTGATGGATTTGAGAAAAACCTCTACAAACTAATCTCAACATGTCAAAGAAAAGAAAAATTGATGCGCAAGGAAGGACAGTTTCATCAACAACGAGAAAAACGAAATACAAGTTTGTACCTCAAGGTGAAAAAACAGTCTGTCTTTTGTGTTATGAGACGGTGTCAGTCGTGAAAGAGTTTAATCTACGTCGGCATTTTGACAGAAAACATGAAAATAAATACAGAATCCGTTATTTAACATAATAATAAGGTGTAGTTTAATTTATTTAGATTTATATTGCATTTTGTTACATTCATGCTGTCAATCTGGCCCTTCGAGGGCCACCATGATGCTGATGTGGCCCTCAGTGGAACTGAGTCTGACACCCCTGCTCTAAACACTTAAACTACAAAAATATGGTGGTTTGAAAAGCGCTTCAGTGACTGTGAGGGAGAAACATAAAACTAAAACAACTGTTCATTAATCCTAGTTGTTCAATTAACGAGCTGGTTGATTGTATTTATTAAACCGTCACAGCTACGGTTAATTAATAACTTCACAGTGAGGTGAGAGGAAATTATTTTAGCTGTTATTCACATATAGATATGTTCCATGTCCTGTTTTATTTTTGCTAGAACAAATAAAGGCTGTTAAAATATGTAATAAAATTAAAATAATAATAATAAAAAAGGAGGAAAGGAAAGTAAAACTGCAGTTGTTTGTCGGGTTATAATTAGGCCTTGTGGTCTCGATTAAAAAGAAAAACGTAATAAAAGTGAAAGTTTTGTTTCACAGTCGACGACTGTCAGTGACCAGCAGACTTCAGTTTCCCTCGTCTCCGTGTCAGGCGCCGCTGAGTCGTTGGTGCTCGACGGTGAGCGCAGGTGTGGAGCCGAAACGTGAAAAACAAAAAAATAAAAGAGAAAGAAAAGACTTGAATCGCTGCTGGAGGACGAACCTGGCAGCTCTGCAGAAGAGCTTTAAACGTTTGGTGGAGTACGTGTTTAATTATCCTCCATGTTTGTTTCTCCGCCGAAGCTTCGACGAGCTTATTGATGAACGGTCGAGATATCTTTGACCCCAACGCTGGATAATGAGAGAAATTAGCACAAAAGTACTCTTAATAATAGATCCAGATTTTTCTTTTTTCTTTTTTTTTTTTTTTTTTTTTGCTGGTACAAATCAACTTGTTTTTGTATCTGTGCATAAATAAAAAAAAATAATCTGAATTTTATTATTCATCTGAGATGTGATTAATATGCAAAATTATGCAAATTAAGATGCAATTAGGCTCCAATTCTCTGGTGGAATTTTCCATTATAATTTAATACAAAGTAACAGAGTAATTGGTGTCACGTGTAATTACGGTTACTCAAGTGCACTTTCAGGCATGCAAATGATTGGCTATACGTTGCTTATCCGATGCAAATGCACCATGTGGCGCTTTGACAAATTGAGGGAAACAATGCGGGCGAGCGGGGAGTCACCCGGCGAACAACGCAAACACGCCAGGACGTATTTTCTAAACGAGAAGAGCTGCGGAAACTTTATCGCAGTCTGACGATCTAACCCTAACCCTCTAACTCTAACCCTCTAACCCTAACCCCTAACCCTAACCCTTGAACCCTAACCCCTAACCCTAACCCTTTAACCCTAACCCTAACCCTCTAACCATAACCCTCTAACCCTAACCCTCTAACCCTCTATACCTAACCCCTAACCCTAACCCTCTAACCCTAACCCTAACCCTTTAACCCTAACCCTAACCCTCTAACCCTAACCCTCTGAATCTCTAACCCTAACCCTTGAACCCTAACCCCTAACCCTCTAACTCTCTAACCCTAACCCTTGAACCCTAACCCCTAACCCTAACCCTTTAACTCTACCCCTAACCCTCTAACCTTAACCCTCTAACCCTCTAACCCTTACCCTCTATACCTAACCCCTAACCCTAACTCTCTAACCCTAACCCTAACCCTTTAACCCTAACCCTAACCCTCTAACCCTAACCCTTTAACCCTCTAACCCTAACCCTCTAACTCTCTAACCCTAACCCTTTAACACTAACTCTAACCCTCTAACCCTAACCCCTAACCCTAACCCTCTAACCCTAACCCCTAACCCTAACCCTTTAACCCTAACCCTTAACCCTCTAACCCTAACCCTAACCCTTAACCCTAACCCTAACCCTAACCCTCTAACCCTAACCCTCTAACCCTAACCCTCTAACCCTAACCCCTAACCCTAACCCTTTAACCCTAACCCTAACCCTCTAACCCTCTAACCCTCTAACCCTCTAACCCTAACCCTCTAACCCTAACCCTAACCCTAACCCTAACCCTAACCCTCTAACCCTCTAACCCTAACCCTAACCCTAACCCTTTAACCTAACCCTAAACCCTAACCCTAACCCTCTAACCCTAACCCCTAACCCTCTAACCCTAACCCTAACCCTAACCTACCCTAACCCTCTAACCCGAACCCTAACCCTAAACCCTAACCCTTTAACCCTAACCCTCTAACCCTAACCCTAACCCTAACCCTAACCCTTTAACCCTAACACTAACCCTCTAACCCTAACCCTCTAACCCTCCAACCCTAACCCTCTAACCCTCTAACCCTAACCCTCTAAC
Organism: Hirundichthys speculiger; assembly: GCA_018398805.1. NCBI lineage: Eukaryota > Metazoa > Chordata > Actinopteri > Beloniformes > Exocoetidae > Hirundichthys > Hirundichthys speculiger. Next base: position 115,504 of record JAGFBZ010001678.1, read on the forward strand.
CTTAACCCCTAACCCTAACCCTTTAACCCTAACACTAACCTTCTAACCCTAACCCTCTAACCCTCTAACCCTAACCCTTTAAACCTAACCCTAACCCTCTAACCCTAACCCTCTAACCCTCTAACCCTAACCTTCTAACCCTAACCCTCTAACCCTAACCCCTAACCCTAACCCTTTAACCCTAACACTCTAACCCTCTAACCTCTAACCCTAACCCTTTAACCCTAACACTCTAACCCTCTAACACTCTAACCCTAACCCTTTAAGCCTCTAACCCTAACCCCTAACCCTAACCCTAACCCTCTAACCCTAACCCTAACCCTCTAACCCTCTAACCCTAACCCTAACCCTCTAACCCTAACCCTCTGACCCTGCACAGCCTTTCATCCGTCACCGGCTGATTAACGGAGGCGGAGCCGAGTTTATCAAACTGTTGCTTCACGAAGGCCACCACCACCGCCTTGTGCCTCCGTCCTGCAGCGGCGACGCCACCAACATCAAACTGTGACGGGGCGGGAAAGGGAGGAAGGAGATGTCCGTTTGAACAGGACGAATATCTCACAGAGCAGTTCCTTCCTGGGAGGCAAATTGATTTTAAATTGTTACACGGCTGGTTGCGTGTCCTGACATCAAGCTCTCCAGCAGACACACGCCCTCTGCTATCTGTCTTGTTCACGATCAATGCTGTGAACAAAGACCCCCCCCCCCCCCCCCCCCCCCACCGCCGCCACCCGTCCTCTCCGCCTCCACTCTCACAACTCTCTCAAAGAACATAATCCCTCAACAAAATGGAATCACAAAGGAAACTTGAGCTCAATCCTATAAACGCATGGACACAACAGACAATGCCCCCCCCTCCCAGCATTCCCTCCCCACCAGCAGCCATAAATGCCCCGTGGCACAGATCAGGCGTTATCAGCGCTCTTTCCCTTTCCCCTCCTCCTCCTCCTCCCACTTCCATTCATCCACCCATCCTTCCCTCCCTGGGTCGTACTCTGACAGCCACCACCTCCTGCTCGCCAGCGTCTCCATACCTCCACACGGGAGGCTGGTGGGGCCATTTGTTCCCGCGGTCTGCAGACACGTCCCTTGGCTTAACAAACCCCAGGATCTTCGTGAAGTAGTGGGGCGTCGACTGTTCGCAGGCTCCGCCCTCAGCCTTCAGGAACTGTCCCTCAAACTTCTTTTCTTCAGCCCGTCAGGCGACTGCGTCCGCTACGTTCAGATCTACACAGGTGACGCTCGGCCACATTCCCCTGCCGTAACCCAAACAAAGCTCTGGTTTCGCTGTAAAAGTACATAACTTCCTCTGTGACTTAAGTACGACGGCGTATTAGGGCCACACTGAGAATCGAGAATAAAGACGAAATGTCGAGAATAAAGTCAAAATGTTGAGAATAAAGACGAAATGTCAAGAAAAAAGTCGAAATATTGAGAATAAAGTCGAAATATTGAGAATAAAGTCGAAATGTCAAGAATAAAGTTGAAATGTCGAGAATAAAGTCAAAATGTCGAGAATAAAGACGAAATGTTGAGAATAAAGACGAAATGTTGAGAATAAAGTCGAGATATTGAGAATGAAGGCGAAATGTGAGAATAAAGTCGAAATATTGAGAATAAAGACGAAATGTTGAGAATAAATTCAAAATATTGAGAATAAAGACGAAATGTCGAGAATAAAGTCAAAATGTTGAGAAAAAAATCAAAATGTCGAGAATAAAGACAAAATGTTGAGAATAAATCGAAATATTGAGAATAAAGTCGAAATGTCGAGAATAAAGACGAAATATTGAGAATAAAAACAAAATGTTGAGAATAAAGTCGAAATGTTGAGAAAAAAGACGAAATGTCGAGAATAAAGACGAAATATTGAGAATAAAGTCGAAATGTCAAGAATAAAGACGAAATGTCGAGAATAAAGACGAAATATTGAGAATAAAGTCGGAATGTCGAGAATAAAGTCGAAATGCAGTTTCCAGAATTCCAGAATCGGTATAGTTTCTTTTTCTGAATAGGCGGATTTTCTGACACAATCTCTTCAAAGTACGAATACGTATTATAATACTGTGTCTATGTGATAGACATAGACATTATATTGGTAGAGTAAAGCTGGTTTGAATAAATCTTTAAGACAACTTTATTGTGGAAACTGCATTTCGACTTTATTCTTGACATTTCGACTTTCTTCTTGTAAGTGTAAGTGACGTCTATATAGACAGGTGGAGGTCAAAGCTGGGATGATGTCTATATAAACATGTGGAGGTCAATGCTGGGATGACATCTATATAGACAGGTGGAGGTCACCGCTGGGATGACGTCTATATAGACAGGTGGAGGTCAACGCTGGGATGACGTCTATATAGACAGGTGGAGGTCAACGCTGGGATGACGTCTATATAGACAGGTGGAGGTCAACGCTGGGATGACATATATATAGACAGGTGGAGGTCAACGCTGGGATGACATCTATATAGACAGGTGGAGGTCAACGCTGGGATGACGTCTATATAAACAGGTTGAGGTCAACGCTGGGATGACGTCTATATAGACAGGTGAGAGTCAACGCTGGGATGACGTCTATATAGACAGGTGGGGTCAACACTGGGATGACGTCTATATAGACAGGTGGAGGTCAACGCTGGGATGAAGTCTATATAGACAGGTGGAGGTCAACGCTGGGATGAAGTCTATATAGACAGGTGGAGGTCAACGCTGGGATGACATCTATATAGACAGGTGGAGGTCAACGCTGGGATGACGTCTATATAGACAGGGTGGTCAACGCTGGATGACGTCTATATACAGGTGGAGGTCAACGCTGGGATGACGTCTATATAGACAGGTGGGGTCAACGCTGGGATGACATCTATATAGACAGGTGGAGGTCAACGCTGGGATGACGTCTATATAGACAGGTGGAGGTCAATGCTGGGATGACGTCTATATAGACAGGTGGAGGTCAACGCTGGGATGACGTCTATATAGACAGGTGGAGGTCAACGCTGGGATGACGTCTATATAGACGGGTGGAGGTCAAACGCTGAGATGACGTCTATATAGACAGGTGGAGGTCAACGCTGGGATGACGTCTATATAGACAGGTGGGGTCAACGCTGGGATGACATCTATATAGACAGGTGGGGGTCAACGCTGGGATGACGTCTATATAGACAGGTGGAGGTCAACGCTGGGATGACGTCTATATAGACAGGTGGAGGTCAATGCTGGGATGACGTCTATATAGACAGGTGGAGGTCAACGCTGGGATGACGTCTATATAGACAGGTGGAGTTCAACGCTGGGATGACGTCTATATAGACAGGTGGAGGTCAACGCTGGGATGACGTCTATATAGACGGGTGGAGGTCAACGCTGGGATGACGTCTATATAGACAGGTGGAGGTCAACGCTGGGATGACGTCTATATAGACAGGTGGAGGTCAACGCTGGGATGACGTCTATATAGACAGGTGGAGGTCAACGCTGGGATGACGTCTATATAGACGGTGGAGGTCAACGCTGGATGACGTCTATATAGACAGGTGGAGGTCAACGCTGGGATGACGTCTATATAGACAGGTGGAGGTCAACGCTGGGGATGACATCTATATAGACAGGTGGAGGTCAACGCTGGGATGACGTCTATATAGACAGGTGGAGGTCAACGCTGGGATGACGTCTATATAGACGGGTGGAGGTCAATGCTGGGATGACGTCTATATAGACAGGTGGAGGTCAACGCTGGGATGACGTCTATATAGACAGGTGGAGGTCAACGCTGGGATGACGTCTATATAGACGGGTGGAGGTCAACGCTGGGATGACGTCTATATAGACGGGTGGAGGTCAACGCTGGGATGACGTCTATATAGACAGGGTGGAGGTCAACGCTGGGATGATGTCTATATAGACAGGTGGAGGTCAACGCTGGGATGACGTCTATATAGACAGGTGGAGGTCAACGCTGGGATGACGTCTATATAGACAGGTGGAGGTCAACGCTGGGATGACGTCTATATAGACAGGTGGAGGTCAACGCTGGGATGACGTCTATATAGACAGGTGGAGGTCAACGCTGGGATGACGTCTATATAGACAGGTGGAGGTCAACGCTGGGATGACGTCTATATAGACAGGTGGAGGTCAACGCTGGGATGACGTCTATATAGACAGGTGGAGGTCAACGCTGGGATGACGTCTATATAGACAGGTGGAGGTCAACGCTGGGATGACGTCTATATAGACAGGGTGGAGGTCAACGCTGGGATGACGTCTATATAGACAGGTGGAGGTCAACGCTGGGATGACGTCTATATAGACGGGTGGAGGTCAACGCTGGGATGACGTCTATATAGACAGGTGGAGGTATACGCTGGGATGACGTCTATATAGACGGTGGAGGTTAACGCTGGGATGACATCTATATAGACAGGTGGAGGTCAACGCTGGGATGACGTCTATATAGACAGGTGGAGGTCAACGCTGGGATGACGTCTATATAGACAGGTGGAGGTCAACGCTGGGATGACGTCTATATAGACAGGGTGGAGTCAACGCTGGGATGACGTCTATATAGACAGGTGGAGGTCAACGCTGGAGTGACGTCTATATAGACAGGTGGAGGTCAACGCTGGGGTGACGTCTATATAGACAGGTGGAGGTCAACGCTGGGATGACGTCTATATAGACAGGTGGAGGTCAACGCTGGGATGACGTCTATATAGACAGGGTGGAGGTCAATGCTGGGATGACGTCTATATAGACGGGGTGGAGTCAACGCTGGGATGACGTCTATATAGACAGGTGGAGGTCAACGCTGGGATGACGTCTATATAGACAGGGTGGAGGTCAACGCTGGGATGACGTCTATATAGACGGGTGGAGGTCAACGCTGGGATGACGTCTATATAGACGGGTGGAGGTCAACGCTGGGATGACGTCTATATAGACGGGGTGGAGGTCAACGCTGGGATGACGTCTATATAGACAGGTGGAGGTCAACGCTGGGATGACGTCTATATAGACAGGTGGAGGTCAACGCTGGGATGACGTCTATATAGACGGGTGGAGGTCAACGCTGGGATGACGTCTATATAGACAGGTGGAGGTCAACGCTGGGATGACGTCTATATAGACAGGTGGAGGTCAACGCTGGGATGACGTCTATATAGACAGGTGGAGGTCAACGCTGGGATGACGTCTATATAGACAGGTGGAGGTCAACGCTGGGATGACGTCTATATAGACAGGTGGAGGTCAACGCTGGGATGACGTCTATATAGACAGGTGGAGGTCAACGCTGGGATGACGTCTATATAGACAGGTGGAGGTCAACGCTGGGATGACGTCTATATAGACAGGTGGAGGTCAACGCTGGGATGACGTCTATATAGACAGGTGGAGGTCAACGCTGGGATGACGTCTATATAGACAGGTGGAGGTCAACGCTGGGATGACATCTATATAGACAGGTGGAGGTCAACGCTGGGATGACGTCTATATAGACAGGTGGAGGTCAACGCTGGGATGACGTCTATATAGACAGGTGGAGGTCAACGCTGGGATGACGTCTATATAGACAGGTGGAGGTCAACGCTGGGATGACGTCTATATAGACAGGTGGAGGTCAACGCTGGGATGACGTCTATATAGACAGGTGGAGGTCAACGCTGGGATGACGTCTATATACAGGTGGAGGTCAACGCTGGGATGACGTCTATATAGACAGGTGGAGGTCAACGCTGGGATGACGTCTATATAGACAGGTGGAGGTCAACGCTGGGATGACGTCTATATAGACAGGTGGAGGTCAACGCTGGGATGACGTCTATATATAGACAGGTGGAGGTCAACGCTGGGATGACGTCTATATAGACAGGTGGAGGTCAACGCTGGGATGACGTCTATATAGACAGGTGGAGGTCAACGCTGGGATGACATCTATATAGACAGGTGGAGGTCAACGCTGGGATGACGTCTATATAGACAGGTGGAGGTCAACGCTGGGATGACATCTATATAGACAGGTGGAGGTCAACGCTGGGATGACGTCTATATAGACAGGTGGAGGTCAACGCTGGGATGACGTCTATATAGACAGGTGGAGGTCAACGCTGGGATGACGTCTATATAGACAGGTGGAGGTCAACGCTGGGATGACGTCTATATAGACAGGTGGAGGTCAACGCTGGGATGACGTCTATATAGACAGGTGGAGGTCAACGCTGGGATGACGTCTATATAGACAGGTGGAGGTCAACGCTGGGATGACGTCTATATAGACAGGTGGAGGTCAACGCTGGGATGACGTCTATATAGACAGGTGGAGGGTCAACGCTGGGATGACGTCTATATAGACAGGTGGAGGTCAACGCTGGGATGACGTCTATATAGACAGGTGGAGGTCAACGCTGGGATGACATCTATATAGACAGGTGGAGGTCAAACGCTGGGATGACGTCTATATAGACAGGTGGAGGTCAACGCTGGGATGACGTCTATATAGACAGGTGGAGGTCAACGCTGGGATGACGTCTATATAGACAGGTGGAGGTCAACGCTGGGATGACGTCTATATAGACAGGTGGAGGTCAACGCTGGATGACGTCTGTATAGACAGGTGGAGGTCAACGCTGGGATGACGTCTATATAGACAGGTGGAGGTCAACGCTGGGATGACGTCTATATAGACAGGTGGAGGTCAACGCTGGGATGACGTCTATATAGACGGGTGGAGGTCAACGCTGGGATCACATCTATATAGACAGGTGGAGGTCAACGCTGGGATGACGTCTATATAGACAGGTGGAGGTCAACGCTGGGATGACGTCTATATAGACAGGTGGAGGTCAACGCTGGGATGACGTCTATATAGACGGGTGGAGGTCAACGCTGGGATGACGTCTATATAGACAGGTGGAGGTCAATGCTGGGATGACGTCTATATAGACAGGTGGAGGTCAACGCTGGGATGACGTCTATATAGACGGTGGAGGTCAACGCTGGGATGACGTCTATATAGACAGGTGGAGGTCAACGCTGGGATGACGTCTATATAGACAGGTGGAGGTCAACGCTGGGATGACGTCTATATAGACAGGGTGGAGGTCAACGCTGGGATGACGTCTATATAGACAGGTGGAGGTCAACGCTGGGATGACGTCTATATAGACAGGTGGAGGTCAACGCTGGGATGACGTCTATATAGACAGGTGGAGGTCAACGCTGGGATGACGTCTATATAGACAGGTGGAGGTCAATGCTGGGATGACGTCTATATAGACAGGTGGAGGTCAACGCTGGGATGACGTCTATATAGACAGGTGGAGGTCAACGCTGGGATGACGTCTATATAGACAGGTGGAGGTCAACGCTGGGATGACGTCTATATAGACAGGTGGAGGTCAACGCTGGGATGACGTCTATATAGACAGGTGGAGGTCAACGCTGGGATGACGTCTATATAGACAGGTGGAGGTCAACGCTGGGATGACGTCTATATAGACAGGTGGAGGTCAACGCTGGGATGACGTCTATATAGACAGGTGGAGGTCAACGCTGGGATGATGTCTATATAGACAGGTGGAGGTCAACGCTGGGATGACGTCTATATAGACAGGTGGAGGTCAACGCTGGGATGACGTCTATATAGACAGGTGGAGGTCAACGCTGGGATGACATCTATATAGACAGGTGGAGGTCAACGCTGGGATGACGTCTATATAGACAGGTGGAGGTAAACGCTGGGATGACGTCTATATAGACAGGTGGAGGTCAACGCTGGGATGACGTCTATATAGACAGGTGGAGGTCAACGCTGGGATGACGTCTATATAGACAGGTGGAGGTCAACGCTGGGATGACGTCTATATAGACAGGTGGAGGTCAACGCTGGGATGACGTCTATATAGACAGGTGGAGGTCAACGCTGGGATGACGTCTATATAGACAGGTGGAGGTCAACGCTGGGATGACGTCTATATAGACAGGTGGAGGTCAACGCTGGGATGACGTCTATATAGACAGGTGGAGGTAAACGCTGGGATGACGTCTATATAGACAGGTGGAGGTCAACGCTGGGATGACGTCTATATAGACAGGTGGAGGTCAACGCTGGGATGACGTCTATATAGACAGGTGGAGGTCAACGCTGGGATGACATCTATATAGACAGGTGGAGGTCAACGCTGGGATGACGTCTATATAGACAGGTGGAGGTCAACGCTGGGATGACGTCTATATAGACAGGTGGAGGTCAACGCTGGGATGACGTCTATATAGACAGGTGGAGGTCAACGCTGGGATGACATCTATATAGACAGGTGGAGGTCAACGCTGGGATGACATCTATATAGACAGGTGGAGGTCAACGCTGGGATGACGTCTATATAGACAGGTGGAGGTCAACGCTGGGATGACTTCTATATAGACAGGTGGAGGTCAACGCTGGGAAGACGTCTACATAGACAGATGGAGGTCAACGCTGGGATGACGTCTACATAGACAGGTGGAGGTCAACGCTGGGATGACGTCTATATAGACAGGTGGAGGTCAACGCTGGGATGACATCTATATAGACAGGTGGAGGTAAACGCTGGGATGACTTTTATATAGACAGGTGAAGGTCAACGCTGGGATGTCGTCTATATAGACAGGTGGATGTCAACGCTAGGATGATGTCTATATCAAGGTTATTATAGTTTTGAAATTTTCTTTAGTTTTTATTTTTATTTAGTTTTCCAGTTTGCTTTTTTATTTCAGTTTAGTTTTAGTTAGTTCAACAAGTAATTTAGTAGTTTTAGTTTAGTTTTTATTTTGAGGAATTGACTAGTTTCAGTTTAGTTTTTATTTAGTTTTAGTCTTAGTTTTAGTTTTTCTTCTTCTTGCAGTATGCAGCAGTTTATACACCTTTTCGACTTGAAAATTGTGGACATGCGCCCCCTAGTGGCCCCGCCATAACTGGAGGGTGCGGTGCTCCATCAAGTAACCCAAACACAGCAGCGTAGAGCATTTGTCAGTGATAACGCAGACATGTCTTGGATTGATGATGTTAGGCAGTGACCTCCAGTTACAGATGAAGGTATTTTATCGCTGTTTTTAATGATTGGTTATGGAAATAGCATGATCTATTCCCATAATCAAACACTAAAAACTGTGGAACGCTGCAACGCTGGTTATAACTAACGTCAACAAGCCATAAAGATTATGCTACTGTAACGTTAACGCTAGCGGTAAATTAGGCTATGTGTTAACGTTATATTTAATTTATTTTATCATTCTCCTAAGTCATTCATTCATTCATTCATTCATTGATTTATAGGCTTGTGCTAGTGCCGAGGGCTACAGTAGCCTCTTACTGCTGTTCTTTTGGCCAGAATCGTCCGGGGCTCTCAGTGAGACTATGAGTAGTACGAGATTGAATGTTAACGAAAACTCACCCGGCTGTATTCATTTGGAACAAAGTCCTTTCTGTTGATATTTTTCACCCACGTCTTCCTAACTTCTTGTTCTGCAAACAAGGCAGTCTTCGTGCATACTTTCTTCTTCCATTGTCGAATTTTCACGCCATTGTTGGCACAGTTTATGACGGAACATTATTCCCACTCGACCGACTCGACATTATAAAAATATATATTTGTAGAAAGAGAAAAACACTGGTTAATCTGCGAGCCGGTGAAAGTGTCGCTCTGTAGCACCCTCCAGCAATGGCGGACGGGGTACTTCCGGGGGGCTGGCCCGAAAAGGTCTATATCCGCTATGCTGCCCCCTCTCTGGAGGGAGGGTATCATAGCGGCTGCTGCAGGACAGGCAGTAATCTCTAAGGCAGTAATCGAGGGAGAAAACGAAACGACAACGAAAACGAAGCTGAATTTATCTACAATTCAGTTTAGTTTTAGTTAGTTTTACATCCTTCATTGTAGTTTTTATTTAGTTTTCGTTTTTTTTTTAATTGTAGTTTTTATTTTTATTTCAGTTAACTGAAATATTTTTTCATTGCTAGTTTTAGTTTTAGTCTTAGTTTTCGTTAACTATAATAACCCTGGTCTATATAGACAGGTGGAGGTCAACGCTGGGATGTCGTCTACATAGACAGGTGAATGTCAACGCTAGGATGATGTCTATATAGACAGGTGGAGGTCAACGCTGGGATGACGTCTACATAGACAGGTGGAGGTCAACGCTGGGATGACGTCTATATAGACAGGTGGAGGTCAACACTGGGATGACGTCTATATAGACGGGTGGAGGTCAACGCTGGGATGACGTCTATATAGACAGGTGGAGGTCAACGCTGGGATGAAGTCTATATAGACAGGTGGAGGTCAACGCTGGGATGAAGTCTATATAGACAGGTGGAGGTCAACGCTGGGATGACGTCTATATAGACGGGTGGAGGTCAACGCTGGGATGACGTCTATATAGACAGGTGGAGGTCAACGCTGGGATGACGTCTATATAGACGGGTGGAGGTCAACGCTGGGATGACGTCTATATAGACAGGTGGAGGTCAACGCTGGGATGACGTCTATATAGACGGGTGGAGGTCAACGCTGGGATGACGTCTATATAGATGGGTGGAGGTCAACGCTGGGATGACGTCTATATAGACAGGTGGAGGTCAACGCTGGGATGACGTCTATATAGACAGGTGGAGGTCAACGCTGGGATGACGTCTATATAGACAGGTGGAGGTCAACGCTGGGATGACGTCTATATAGACAGGTGGAGGTCAACGCTGGGATGACGTCTATATAGACAGGTGGAGGTCAACGCTGGGATGACGTCTATATAGACAGGTGGAGGTCAACGCTGGGATGACGTCTATATAGACAGGTGGATGTCAACGCTGGGATGACGTCTATATAGACAGGTGGAGGTCAACGCTGGGATGACGTCTATATAGACAGGTGGAGGTCAACGCTGGGATGACGTCTATATAGACAGGTGGAGGTCAACGCTGGGATGACGTCTATATAGACAGGTGGAGGTCAACGCTGGGATGACGTCTATATAGACAGGTGGAGGTCAAACGCTGGGATGACGTCTATATAGACAGGTGGAGGTCAACGCTGGGATGACGTCTATATAGACAGGTGGAGGTCAACGCTGGGATGACGTCTATATAGACAGGTGGAGGTCAACGCTGGGATGACATCTATATAGACAGGTGGAGGTCAACGCTGGGATGACGTCTATATAGACAGGTGGAGGTCAACGCTGGGATGACGTCTATATAGACAGGTGGAGGTCAACGCTGGGATGACGTCTATATAGACAGGTGGAGGTCAACGCTGGGATGACGTCTATATAGACAGGTGGAGGTCAACGCTGGGATGACGTCTATATAGACAGGTGGAGGTCAACGCTGGGATGACGTCTATATAGACAGGTGGAGGTCAACGCTGGGATGACGTCTATATAGACAGGTGGAGGTCAACGCTGGGATGACGTCTATATAGACAGGTGGAGGTCAACGCTGGGATGACGTCTATATAGACAGGTGGAGGTCAACGCTGGGATGAAGTCTATATATAGACAGGTGGAGGTCAACGCTGGGATGACGTCTATATAGACAGGTGGAGGTCAACGCTGGGATGACATCTATATAGACAGGTGGAGGTCAACGCTGGGATGACGTCTATATAGACAGGTGGAGGTCAACGCTGGGATGACGTCTATATAGACAGGTGGAGGTCAACGCTGGGATGACGTCTATATAGACAGGTGGAGGTCAACGCTGGGATGACATCTATATAGACAGGTGGAGGTCAACGCTGGGATGACATCTATATAGACAGGGGGTGGATGGTCAACGCTGGGATGACGTCTATATAGACAGGTGGAGGTCAACGCTGGGATGACATCTATATAGACAGGTGGAGGTCAACGCTGGGATGACGTCTATATAGACAGGTGGAGGTCAACGCTGGGATGACGTCTATATAGACAGGTGGAGGTCAACGCTGGGATGACGTCTATAGACAGGTGGAGGTCAACGCTGGGATGACGTCTATATAGACAGGTGGAGGTCAACGCTGGGATGACGTCTATATAGACAGGTGGAGGTCAACGCTGGGATGACATCTATATAGACAGGTGGAGGTCAACGCTGGGATGACGTCTATATAGACAGGTGGAGGTCAACGCTGGGATGACGTCTATATAGACAGGTGGAGGTCAACGCTGGGATGACATCTATATAGACAGGTGGAGGTCAACGCTGGGATGACGTCTATATAGACAGGTGGAGGTCAGGGGGAGGTCAACGCTGGGAGGGGATGACGTCTATATAGACAGGTGGAGGTCAACGCTGGGATGACGTCTATATAGACAGGTGGAGGTCAAACGCTGGGATGACGTCTATATAGACAGGTGGAGGTCAACGCTGGGATGACGTCTATATAGACAGGTGGAGGTCAACGCTGGGATGACGTCTATATAGACGGGTGGAGGTCAACGCTGGGATGACATCTATATAGACAGGTGGAGGTCAACGCTGGGATGACGTCTATATAGACAGGTGGAGGTCAACGCTGGGATGACGTCTATATAGACAGGTGGAGGTCAACGCTGGGATGACGTCTATATAGACAGGTGGAGGTCAACGCTGGGATGACGTCTATATAGACAGGTGGAGGTCAACGCTGGGATAACGTCTATATAGACAGGTGGAGGTCAACGCTGGGATGACGTCTATATAGACAGGTGGAGGTCAACGCTGGGATGACGTCTATATAGACAGGTGGAGGTCAACGCTGGGATGACGTCTATATAGACAGGTGGAGGTCAACGCTGGGATGACGTCTATATAGACAGGTGGAGGTCAACGCTGGGATGACGTCTATATAGACGGGTGGAGGTCAATGCTGGGATGACGTCTATATAGACAGGTGGAGGTCAACGCTGGGATGACGTCTATATAGACAGGTGGAGGTCAACGCTGGGATGACGTCTATATAGACAGGTGGAGGTCAACGCTGGGATGACGTCTATATAGACAGGGTGGAGGTCAATGCTGGGATGACGTCTATATAGACGGGTGGAGGTCAATGCTGGGATGACGTCTATATAGACAGGGTGGAGGTCAACGCTGGGATGACGTCTATATAGACAGGTGGAGGTCAACGCTGGGATGACTTCTATATAGACAGGTGGAGGTCAACGCTGGGATGACGTCTATATAGACAGGTGGAGGTCAACGCTGGGATGACGTCTATATAGACAGGTGGAGGTCAACGCTGGGATGACGTCTATATAGACAGGTGGAGGTCAACGCTGGGATGACATCTATATAGACAGGTGGAGGTCAACGCTGGGATGACTTCTATATAGACAGGTGGAGGTCAACGCTGGGATGACGTCTATATAGACAGGTGGAGGTCAACGCTGGGATGACGTCTATATAGACAGGTGGAGGTCAACGCTGGGATGACGTCTATATAGACAGGTGGAGGTCAACGCTGGGATGACGTCTATATAGACAGGTGGAGGTCAACGCTGGGATGACGTCTATAGACAGGTGGAGGTCAACGCTGGGATGACGTCTATATAGACAGGTGGAGGTCAACGCTGGGATGACGTCTATATAGACAGGTGGAGGTCAACGCTGGGATGACATCTATATAGACAGGTGGAGGTCAACGCTGGGATGACGTCTATATAGACAGGTGGAGGTCAACGCTGGGATGACATCTATATAGACAGGTGGAGGTCAACGCTGGGATGACGCCTATATAGACAGGTGGAGGTAAACGCATGGGATGACATCTATATAGACAGGTGGAGGTCAACGCTGGGATGACATCTATATAGACAGGTGGAGGTCAACGCTGGGATGACGTCTATATAGACAGGTGGAGGTCAACGCTGGGATGACGTCTATATAGACAGGTGGAGGTCAACGCTGGGATGACGTCTATATAGACAGGTGGAGGTCAACGCTGGGATGACGTCTATATAGACAGGTGGAGGTCAACGCTGGGATGACATCTATATAGACAGGTGGAGGTCAACGCTGGGATGACGTCTATATAGACAGGTGGAGGTCAACGCTGGGATGACGTCTATATAGACAGGTGGAGGTCAACGCTGGGATGACATCTATATAGACAGGTGGAGGTCAACGCTGGGATGACGTCTACATAGACAGGTGGAGGTTAACGCTGGGTGACATCTATATACAGGTGGAGGTCAACGCTGGGATGACATCTATATAGACAGGTGGAGGTCAACGCTGGGATGACATCTATATAGACAGGTGGAGGTCAACGCTGGGATGACGTCTATATAGACAGGTGGAGGTCAACGCTGGGAAGACGCCTATATAGACAGGTGGAGGTCAACGCTGGGATGACATCTATATAGACAGGTGGAGGTCAACGCTGGGATGACATCTATATAGACGGGTGGAGGTCAACGCTGGGATGACGTCTATATAGACAGGTGGAGGTCAACGCTGGGATGACGTCTATATAGACAGGTGGAGGTCAACGCTGGGATGACGTCTATATAGACAGGTGGAGGTCAACGCTGGGATGACATCTATATAGACAGGTGGAGGTCAATGCTGGGATGACGTCTATATAGACAGGTGGAGGTCAACGCTGGGATGACATTTATATAGACAGGTGGAGGTCAATGCTGGGATGACGTCTATATAGACAGGTGGGGTCAACGCTGGGATGACGTCTATATAGACAGGTGGGGTCAACGCTGGGATGACGTCTATATAGACAGGTGGAGGTCAACGCTGGGATGATGTCTATATAGACAGGTGGAGGTCAACACTGGGATGACGTCTATATAGACAGGTGGAGGTCCATGTCCTCCTTAAACCCGCTCTACGTAGCTATTCCACCTCTGACCACATGGGGGCGGCAAGTGGCAAGAAACTTTAGGTGTCAGCTCCAAGAAAATACACCTCTGGTGGGACAAAGTGGTATTACGAGATCTCCTGGGCTGTCCCCCACTCAGTTTTGTCGACACAGCAGATACACACATACGCCCCCATGTGGTTAGAAGTGGTACTGCTTGACAGAGAAGTTTTAAAGGTGGAGAAGATTCAGTTTGCCTGAGACCGGCAGAACTACTTTATAATCGCTTGTTTTATAAGGTTTTAACTGATTTACAACGTAGATAATGATTTACTTTTCAGGGTGTGATTTAAATTTAAAGAACTCTTCTGGTTAACCTGGAGGTGGTTCTCCCAAAAATAAACCCTCGTTTGAGGTTAAAGACCGGATGGATTTTTCTAAAACATTTCTTTTGAAGGTATTCGTGATGGCTCCGTTGAGTTTGTCATTTCCTGGAAAAATAATTTTAAAATGCCGATGATTCATCCTGCACCTGAGGGGCAAAGATAATTCTGTACTCAACGCCATTTCTTTCTCGAATCCTGGATTTCAGCCACAGACTGTGTTTAAGAGAGTGATGATGTCACCAGTTTGCTTTTGTCAAGAGCGTCTTTGAAGTTTCATGTTCAGCAGTCGGCTGCTGCCGTTTCCGTCTTTAAAAAAAAAAAAAAAAACAGAGTTGAACATATTTGGATCAAAGGGCTGAGCTGAAGAGTTCAACTCTGACTTGGCAAAAATATAAATATTTCACTTTGAATAATGCTGGCCACTACTGGGCACCAGTAAACTGATCACAGGAACCAAATCTGACAGATGTTTTCCAGCCTGATGAGCATCGGTGTCTTTTAGGCTCATAGTTGATGGGTCTGTACGCAGCTCATCACTATAGAACTGGACTGGCTCTGAAACCCATTTAATGTCCTGCAAGATCCCCAACCTTTGTGAAGTCTTTAGTCTGTGACTTTAAGCTATTAGGAGATGTCATATGTTGGTCCTTGGTTGGCGCAAACTCATTTAAACACATGTTTGGCGTCGGTCTGCGGGTGGATAAAGGGACGTCCACCTTACTGGCACCAGGTTACAGGTGGACACAAGGGAAGTCCTCTGCAGGCGGAAGGTGAAGTGAATCGATGAAGCGAACGATTCACACGACCCTGAAAAAAATCGGCACCTGGGAAAAAAAGTGGAGTCAACATCAAGTGAGGATGATCTCGTGTTGACAAAAATAACTGGGTGCATTGCTGGTTCAGGAGCTCATTGACATCAGTGAACCACTTCAAGACGTGCTCCGGGCCGTTCCGTTGGACAGGCGTCCCTGAAGCTGCCCCTCATCCATGAGATGAAGTCTATATTAAAAGTCTCCCTCGTCTGTAAGCAGCGTCTCTGGTGGACAGGAGGGTCGCCTTCTTCGACAGTCAACGGTCGAGCCACGTTGAAAATGTATTCATGTGGCGTCGTCCAGGCTGGTGAGCTTTGATTGGTCAGGTGGACGCGAAGCTCTGGCAAAGTCAAACAGTGCTTGAAGAAATTTAAACTGCATTATCACCCTAACCCTACTCAACCCCTACCCTACGCCTAACCCTACGCCTAACCCTAACCCTAAACCTAACCCTAAACCTAATGTATGAATCTAAAGAATGAAGGTAACCGCGCAAGTCGAAGTAGCTCAGCTCTCTGCTGCTGACGCCTTCCTCCAGGTCCCAATCCTCCAGGTCTCAGTCCTCCAGGTCCCAATCCTCCAGGTCTCAGTCCTCCAGGTACCAATCCTACAGGTCTCAGTCCTCCAGGTCCCAATCCTACAGGTCTCAGTCCTCCAGGTCCCAATCCTACAGGTCTCAGTCCTCCAGGTCCCAATCCTACAGGTCACCTCCAGGTCTCCCCAGGTCTCATCGTCGACTACAGATTTTTGCTCTCCGCAGGAAACAAACAGGATCCGATGTGAGCTACGTTTTCTGCGTACGGCGGCCGTTAGAGCTGCAAGATCCGTGATGGACCTCGACACTCTCCAGAACGTCACCACAGTCCAACACGGACGAGTCTCTTATCATCCTCAAAAGACTTTAATCCTGAAGAGAAACCCAGTTCCGACTATAAACACCAGCAAGTCTCCTTCATTAAACTCAGCAGCGCTGAAACCATGATGCGTGGCCTTGGCGTGAGCGCGCTCTGTCTCCTGCAGTGAAGATGGCGCTGAAGAAGGCGTGTGGTTTCCAAAATGTAGGTCAGTGTCAGTTTCCTTGTGTGACTTAACTGATTTGAGTCCCACAGAGCCTGAGCACCATCTGACACCCCAACGGTGTTCATCTCAAGAAGGTGACTCCTGCTGAGGAGCCCCCTGGAGGCCTGGGGGGGGTGAAGCTGGATGAGCTGTGATGTCACTGTTGGTGGGAGGAGCAGATGATGAGAGGGGCGGTTGCATGGACTCTCTGCGATTGTGCGGTCTTTGGAGAACCACTTGCCGCCTCCGCGTTCCCCACCAGTTCCAAGCGTTGGCAACGTGAGCGCCCCCCCCCAACCAACTGATTAGATCAAACCTACGCAGGGCAAGAAGTGACATAGCGGAGGCAAAGTAGGCCGCCTTCCCCTCGCTGTCACAGGAAGAGGAAGCGCCCCGGCGCAGCCTCACCTGGGCCTGGCGGCGCCGCTGGGACTCGTCGCGCAGCTGGAGACGAGACGGCAGACGCGTCAGATCGGAGAGCGGGGACGCACGTGTGCCGCGCTTCCTGCGTCTGCCAGCATGTCGGATGACCGTCTGACGACAAAACAGCCGCCTCAGCCGGCCCGACCGCTACGTCCGTTAGCGCCGGCGTACGCGTCTCCTCTTCATGTAAACACCACAAACATGTGGACGGATATATTTAGACTTTTTGTTCTTTTTTTTTTTTTTTTAAAGCCAGGTTAATTCTTTGAAAACGAGTTCACGCATGAACCTGAAATGAATTTCGACGTTTCGCCAACAAAGTAGCGCGCAGAGGAAACAGCTCTGGATTATTTTACATATTTCTTCCCTTCATTTACGCTGCCAGAGAGCAAATCCCACAAACATCAGAGATGTGGAGTGGCGAGTCCTTTTCTATAAATTCTATAAATGTCTGGTCTCCTTTCATGGATTACTGTCATTTGCCATCCACCGTCGTGAGCGGCTGCCAGGCTGGCTTTGCCATTTCTGGGCCCGCGTTTCCAACCTTGATATATTTGCCAAATGAATATTTGAAGCCGTAATTAAATTTATCCCACCTCTACACCTTCTGTAAGACGGCCACCTCGCACATTTCCTGCCATATTTCAGCTATTTTTTGTGCGGCGGGGAAGAAAAGCACAGCTTGCTGCCATTCTTCGATGATTTGGAGCGAGGGTATTTTTACGGGGATAAATCTGATTTGAGGACACTCATAATGGCGCCGGAACATAAATACCCGCGGCGTGATGAGAGGAGCCTTCGGCGCTCTTCGGGGCTTCATAAACAAACTTTATGAAACGTCAGCAAACGTGAAAGAAACGTCGTCAATGAGGCCGTGGCAGGACCGGGAAGCGTTGAGCTTAAATCAGGCGCAGGAGAGTTTCCATTTCTGGACAGGTGAGGGAGATGGTTCTGATTTGGCCCCGGCTAGTCCATGCGTTGAAGGAGAAGCTGTTGCGTCTGCTTAGTTTTATTTAAGAGCACATTGACCCTCCAAAGGTTCTTCTCTATTCAGCTCAAACTGACTGTTTACAGGTGTGGAGTCACCTGAAGTCCTCCTGTGGTGTTTGGAGAAGATCCACCTGAGCGTTTCCTTCCACGTCTCTTTTCCCATCTCTCCGGCGACATCCACTGCACCTTAGAGCTGAGCGATTTTATCGATTCTGCGATATATATCGATTAGGGCTGGACAATGATTAAAATTTTGTTATCGCGATTAATCGCATGATTTTCCTGATTAATCACGATTAATCGATTTGTATACAGAAAATCAAATAATGAATTTAAAAGTAGTGTAAAGGTCAATTTTATTTAAATGTTCTGCTGCCATATGAACTAAAGTGCCATAACATTTGTTGTTCAAACACTTTTAACATCAGCACTTGTCAGTAACACATATTTATTGTAAATCTAATCTTAAAAAATGTCAAATAAAATAAAGCTTATTGCCATTATCAGGGCATTAATGTCATCCTGTTTTTTTTTAATGAAAAATTTAAAAAAAAGTCTACCAACAAAATTCTAACAATCTAGAGGCCACAATCAGAACATTAAAAGAGGTCATTTCTGAGGTAACAGCAGAAACTTTTAACGGGGAGTTCAACTTGTCAGTTTTGTTTCTGTTGAATCCTCCGTCTGGGAGAACTTTAAAATGAAAATGTCCATGTTGAAGTTCTGTAACTTCATCAATCCGTAATTATCTGTGAATCATTTGTTTTTTTCCATTTTCAATTGTCAAATTGTAAAAAAATTAAAAAGTGACTTTACTCCGTTTTATAATCTAACACAAAAAAACAAAACAAAATGCCTGTTTTTGTGTATTTCAATTTTAGCAAACAGGCCACATGACTGAATTTGGTTTTAATATTTTATTGTCTGGTTTACGTGACCCAGAAATGGCTTTGTTTTATAATCAAGGAATAGAATTTCTGTTGTCATTACACATCTGTGCCACTAGATGGATTTTTTCAGCCGCCGGTATCAATATTCTAAGCTTCTTTCAAAACCCCTGTGTCCCACCTTTAAAAGCTTGGAAGTAACAATTTGTACTGTTTAACATAATGCCATTTAATGTGTAATTGATGCTTTCAGTTTAATTAATTCAAACAAAGTCATTGGAACACTCACAAGATGTCGCCAAAATCACTTTGTCCCTTTAAAATCTTTCGGAAAATGATGTAAATGTATTGTAAGACGAATATCAATATATCGTATTGTATTGCGAGATTAGTGTATCGCACAGCCCTACTGCACCTCTCTATTTTTCTTGAGCAACTTCTCTCTTTGAAATCGATTGAATTTATTTCACGACCTGTCGCTGTGCAGCTAAACTGTGAGGGACTCCGCCTTTAAAAAGTTAAAAGTTTAGACTTCAAGCGCACGTTAACGTCTGATCTCGGACAGAGTCGTCGGGGTCCGTCCTCTTCCTTTCTGAATCCTGTTAGTCACACTTTGAAGGAGCCCGCGCCTGATAATTAACATCTCCAGGACTCCCAGTGATTACCACTGGTTCGTTTGCACTTTTAAATTGCACTTGCGGTGACATAATTCATTAGTGTTTGTACAGAAGAGTGATTTAGAGTCTTTAAAGTGCTCCTCCATGCAGAATAACTATTAAAGCACGAACACTCGGAGGGTTAAACGGTTTGTTGAAGTCGGTCCGGGTACGAGGGATGATAAATGTAAATTATGACTAATACACTGCACCAGTGGCTTCTTGGAAATAAAACATTACTGACACGGGGAAGCCACCCCCGCCTCGTCTGTGTGAGCTGAAGCGAGGATGTAGGAAGCCCGGCACAAATGGCTTGGGCTTCACCCCGAACATTCAGACGGAGAGGCTAATTGTTCACGCCTGGCTACGCCGTCGTCATTACCTGGCCTCACGTCTGAGACCTCTCCAGGTGACGCGAGCGCTTTTGTCTTCATTCGCTTCCATTCAGGAGTTTCCGACCGCGGCAGGAGATTTAGATTAATGCCAATAAATGTTCTGAATCATTAATAATTGTTATTTTATTCTTGGGGCCATGCACGGACATTTCTGGGGGCAGGTGCACTGATTTATAATACAATGAAATATAAAAACTCACTAATTTTTGTTGTAAAACCGAGGTTTTCGTCTCATTTAGTGTTTAGTCATTTAGTTTACATGGGAAGTTTAATTCTTCTTTAATTCAGAATTAAAATTTAATCTGATTTAAAATGATTAAAAATTACCATGTAAACCCCTAATTGCACACGAAAATGTCCATTATGAATTAAACTTAATTCCGAAGTAAGTGACTGGTTAATTCTGATTTTAAATCCGAATAGAATAATTCCGTGGTCATGTATACACTCATTCTGCTTTAAATTAATTCTGGTCTTTCTGCGCATGCTCGTTCCCTTGCCCGTTTGTCGCAGTGACGCTTATATTCCGCGCTGGGCTTGTTTTTGAAAACAAAACAACATCGACCTGATGTTGTCATGCTGCTGCTTCAAAAATAAAATCAAAACAAATCCAAAAAGGATGCTAATAATGTAGTCCTCCATGTTGTTGCTAATTGAGTAAGTTTGTTTTCTTCCAGTAGACGTAAATACGTAAAGACGTCCGCCCCCCTATCCAATCAGAACCCTTCCAAACCCCCAGACCTTAAGCTGAATTGGATAAAGCCGATCAAACATGTTTTCCATGTAAACCTCAATTCAGAATTACTGTTTCCATGTAAACTCGAAGGAAAATTGTTTAATTCTGAATTATTTAATTCTGAATAATTAATTCTGAATTAAAAAACATCATGTAACCGTGGCCAGTGACAATTTCGCAAAATCCCAACTTTTTGACATAATATTACAACTTTATGTCACAAAGTTATGAATTTTGTAAAACTGCAGCTTTGAGTCCTGTAATCATTTCCCGTAAAAATCACAGATTTGTCAAAAACGCAACTTTTAACAAATTTTTGACATCAAATCACATTTTGTTGTCAAACAGCGAAAGTCACAAAAGTCCATCTTTTTGCAGTAAATGATAGACTTTTGATCTAAATTTACAATTTTCATGTAAAATTTTGAATTTCTTGCAGTTGTAAATTCACATCCTAAAATCACAAATTTTCGTTGTAAAATCGTGAATTTCTTAATATCATTAAAAAACTAGAAAAGCACTCGGAGAGTGCCAAGCACAACAGTTCCCCCTATAGCGATTTACAGATTGCGATAAAATCCGCGTTCTGGATCAGATCCGGATCAGCCTTTGAAATTTGATAGAGGTTCCCATTGTCAATCCATGAGTTAAATTTCATGAGTTTTGTGCAAAAATTAACAGAGATATTGAGAAAACAAAATTTTCGGCCCCATTGACCACAATGTTATCGAAAATTTGAAAGTGATCCAGAATCCAGGATTTCTTCCGGAACACACCCAAAATGAAATCAGTTTCTGTAAAATTCTGTAAAAAAAATATTACCAAAAAAAATCACTCCTTCTTGTAAAAAAAAAAAACCTTTGTAGAATAGCTCATTTCTGTTGTTACTCATAGAATTGCAGCTCTTTTGAAATCGCGATGGCGCTCATTGTGCAGAAAGCGAAGAGCTGCAGCGCCACCCGGAGGCCCGGAGGAACGAGCCCGTCGCTTCTGCTCCTCTGGTCTCTGGTTGCTCTGCAGTTTTAGTGCATTTCAACATGAAATAAGCAGTAGGCAGCAAAAGAAAAGGATGATTTCAACAAGTAACAGCTGGTGCAGATGAGCAGAAATTCAGCGTTTATTTATTTATTTTTTTTTTACACCAGTCTCACTCGATGTGCCACTGGTGCTCAGTTCTTCTCGTATCACTAATTCAAACTCAAAATAATTCCCTGCTGAGCGTCTTCGTCTTTGATTTTCGGACTCTTTTAGCTGCAGGATCCTCATGTTAAACAGGCTTCAATGTCGTCTAGAGATTAAACAGATTATTTATTTGAAAATGACATTTTTAGAGCCATGAAGAGAACGTCAGATATTCTGGTGGACATGCTGCAGTGAGTAGAGTTGGTTGCTCTCCAGCTGGAAGGGTGACGTTGCCAGGGTGATCCCCAGCCTCATCGCCTGCCGAAGTGTCCTTGGGCAGGACGCTGAAGATGAGCGAGGTCCAACGCCAGGATGATACCCAGCCAAACTAGAAAGTCCATGAGTCAGCAGATGTCAGCAATTTAGAGTCTCCCTGTCATTTTTGTTCCTAAAACGGAAAAAAGACACGTTTTTGTTTCAGCTTCCGTCCATGAGACTTCGTTAGTTTAACCTGGACCGAAAGGAAATTGCAACGTCTCCAGTTGCCTTTGATTAAAAAAAACAAAAAAAGAAGAACTGCTGTTTTTCTGTCTTTCCTTTCCCCCTTTTTCAGTCCTGATTCCAATACCGATACCAAGAATTGGCAAATCAGCTGACACAAAATACCGATACATGGTATCAATACACAATACTGATACACCATATCGATACACTATACTGAAACACGACACCAATACATTACACCGATACCGAAGCACTTTACTGATACACAATACCGATACAATATACCGATACCGAAGCACTTTACTGATACACGATACCGATACAATATACCGATACCGAAGCACTTTACTGATACACAATACCGATACAATATACCGATACCGAAGCACTTTACTGATACACGACACCAATACATTACACCGATACCGAAGCACTTTACTGATACACAATACCGATACATGATACAGATACCGTCGCACTTTACTGATACACGATACCGATACATTATACCGATACTGATACATTATACTGAAACACGACACCAATACATTATACCGATACCGAAGCACTTTACTGATACACGATACATTATACCGATACTTATACACTATACTGATACACGATACCGATACATTATACCGACACTGATACACTATACTGATGCACGATACCGATACATTATACCGAGATACATTGTACCGATACCGAAGCACTTTACTGATACATAATACAGATACATTGTACCGATACCGAAGCACTATACTGATACATAATACAGATACATTGTACCGATACCGAAGCACTTTACTGATATACAATACCAATACATTACATGATACACTATACTGATACACAATATCAATACATTATACCGACACAATATACTGAAACACGACACCGATACATTATACCGATACTGATATACTATACTGATACACGATACCAATACATTATACCGATACTGATACACTATACTGATACACAATACCGATACATTATACCGAGATACATTGTACCGATACCGAAGCACTTTACTGATACATAATACAGATACATTGTACCGATACCGAAGCACTATACTGATACATAATACAGATACATTGTACCGATACCGAAGCACTTTACTGATATACAATACCAATACATTACATGATACACTATACTGATACACAATATCAATACATTATACCGACACAATATACTGAAACACGACACCGATACATTATACCGATACTGATATACTATACTGATACACGATACCAATACATTATACCGATACTGATACACTATACTGATACACAATACCGATACATTATACCGAGATACATTGTACCGATACCGAAGCACTTTACTGATACATAATACAGATACATTGTACCGATACCAAAGCACATTACTAATACACAATACTGATACATTACACAATACATGATACAGATACACGACACTGATACATTATACCGATACCGAAGCACTTTACAGATACACGATACCGATACATTACATGATACACTATACTGATACACAATATTGATACATTATACCGACACACTATACTGAAACACGACACCAATACATTGTACCGATACCGAAGCACTTTACTGATACACGATACATTATACCGATACTTATACACTATACTGATACACGATACCGATACATTATACCGACACTGATACACTATACTGATGCACGATACCGATACATTATACCGAGATACATTGTACCGATACCGAAGCACTTTACTGATACATAATACAGATACATTGTACCGATACCGAAGCACTATACTGATACATAATACAGATACATTGTACCGATACCGAAGCACTTTACTGATATACAATACCAATACATTACATGATACACTATACTGATACACAATATCAATACATTATACCGACACAATATACTGAAACACGACACCGATACATTATACCGACACTGATACACTATACTGATACACAATACCGATACATTATACCGACACTGATACACTATACTGATACACAATACCGATACATTATACCGACACTGATACACTATACTGATGCACGATACCGATACATTATACCGAGATACATTGTACCGATACAGAAGCACTATACTGATACATAATACAGATACATTGTACCGACACAATATACTGAAACACGACACCGATACATTATACCGATACTGATATACTATACTGATACACGATACCAATACATTATACCGATACTGATACACTATACTGATACACAATACCGATACATTATACTGAGATACATTGTACCGATACCGAAGCACTTTACTGATACATAATACAAATACATTGTACCGATACCAAAGCACATTACTAATACACAATACTGATACATTACACAATACATGATACAGATACACGACACTGATACATTATACCGATACACTTTACTGAAACACGACACCGATACATTATACCGATACCAAAGCACTTTACAGATACACGATACCGATACATTACATGATACACTATACTGATACACAATATTGATACATTATACCGACACACTATACTGAAACATGACACCAATACATTATACCGATACCGAAGCACTTTACTGATACACGATACATTATACCGATACTTATACACTATACTGATACACGATACCGATACATTATACCGACACTGATACACTATACTTATACACAATACCGATACATTATACCGACACTGATACACTATACTGATGCACGATACCGATACATTATACCGAGATACATTGTACCGATACCGAAGCACTATACTGATACATAATACAGATACATTGTACCGATACCGAAGCACTATACTGATATACAATACCAATACATTACATGATACACTATACTGATACACAATATCAATACATTATACCGACACAATATACTGAAACACGACACCGATACATTATACCGATACTGATATACTATACTGATACACGATACCAATACATTATACCGATACTGATACACTATACTGATACACAATACCGATACATTATACCGAGATACATTGTACCGATACCGAAGCACTTTACTGATACATAATACAGATACATTGTACCGATACCAAAGCACATTACTAATACACAATACTGATACATTACACAATACATGATACAGATACACGACACTGATACATTATACCGATACCGAAGCACTTTACAGATACACAATACCGATACATTACATGATACACTATACTGATACACAATATTGATACATTATACCGACACACTATACTGAAACACGACACCTATACATTATACCGATACTGATACACTATACTGATACACGATACTGATACATTATACTGATATCAAAGCACTTTACTGATACATGATACTGATACATTATACAGATACTGATACACTATACTGGAACACAATATCGATACATTTTACCGATAACCTATACTGATACACTATACTGATACACGATACTGATACATTATACTGATATCAAAGCACTTTACTGATACATAATACCGATACATTATACTGATACACGATACCAATAAGATCCCACTGTTGTCCCACTGTTGTCCTGAAAGGCATCAGGTCTGACTTGATTATACTTATTTTTCCTAACTTTGTGAAACTAAATGTAATCGCTATCAAATATTAATGTAGAGTAGTAAAAAAAGTAAGTGAACCCAGTTGGTTTTCAGGATTCATTTGCTATAATTAGGTCACATAAAATGTGACCTGATCTTTATCTAAGACCCAATAATAGAAAAGTACAACGTGCTTCAAACGGCGTCCTCCAGGATCATTAATGTTAAATCAATGTGTTCAATAAAGATAAAAGAGAAATGATCAGTCCGTGTTATTAGATGAAGCATGTTGTGTTTGTCTGTTTTTGCGACTTCAATCACATTAACAGCGGTTAAATCCAAGAGGTTCACATACTTTTTTTTGCCACTAATGCTCCTCACACATAGAGAATTTATGTGAACTGATTGTTTTTTTTCACCACTTTGGCTCTGAAACAAAGCAAAAAAAAAAAAAAAGAGCTCAAAGAGCCCTAACAGAAACAGTTTTTTGAGCCTCATCACGGTCCTCGACCCCCAACAAAGCCTCCGGCTCTTTGAGCCCTCAAATATTACTGTACATCATCGCTCTGTGTGTTGACCTTTTTTTTTTTTTTTCTTTAAAGGAACTGCAGGAATTATTAGCAGCTTAGCACCCAGAGGCCCCTAAGTAGCTCTGGGGGTGTAAGCCTCCCTCCCAAGTCAAGGCCAACAACAGCCCGACTCCCCCAGCCCCATTCAGTGATAATGTACATCTCAGCAGGGACGTGCAATCATCCCTCACTTCTCCATGCTAAATGATCATCTCCATTCTTCTGCTCTTTCTTGTATTCAAGTAAATCCACTCCAAAAAAGAAAAAAAGAAAAAAATCTGAGAAAATATTATCTGTCAAACAATAGTTCCCAGAAAACATGAATCAGCAGATGATTCCCAATGTAAAGCGCACAACGGGGAGGCTGGCGCGCCCGCTGGAGCAGATGGAGGGGCGCCTCCGCTAGCAGCTAAATTCCAAACCGCCGGCGTCAGTTTACGATCTGCAGGAAAGCCGAAGGAGCCGCGGAGTGCCGTCGCCCGAGTCCCCAGACGGCCTGATTTGGGAACGCCGTGAAATCCATGGCACCTCTCCTGGCTTCCCGGCTGAACGGCTGCCATATCTTGTGATGGGCTGAGGCGGGAGAGAGCGAAGCAGCCAGGGATGAATACGGCTTAATCTTTACCCAGGCCACATGTGTGCGCATGATAACATGGTTGCTTTCTTCCCGCGCAGGGTTATTCTCCGCCGGCTGCCAGGTTAGCTGCCGCGCACGGCCGTGTTTCGCTGCGATATTTGCCCGCTGTAAAAAGAACTACCGCACCTTAGGTGGGGGCTAATGCATGTTTTTGGAAGTGGTGGTAATTCCTGACACATTTCGAAAGACAGATAGGGTGTCTTATAGCGGATGACAATATATGTAAAGACACCTAGCTTTTCCCCCCTTTTTTCGCTCCTAATATTTTATTTGTGAGGAGCCTGCAGTGGAGACGGAGGCTATTTCTGTCACTAAAAGGCAGCATTGTGATCAAAAGCAGCAATAAATGCCCCCCAACCCCCCCCCCAAAAAAAATATACAGGTAGAGTGGGACTGGAGGGGGAAGCTGCACAAACATCACATCCACTTCATGCACAGCAAATGTTTAGATCTAAATGTCAGTAATTCCTCAGATGGCGGTTTTGACAAGTTTACAGACAATAAAGTGCATTAAAACCGCTTCATCCACATCTGGATTAGCGTATATACATTTTTTTTTTTTCATGCACTCAAAGCCTTTTGATGTAACCCCACCCTCTCATCCAAACTTCTCCATCACCCTCCTCCTCCTCCTCTACTCATCTGCTCGGCTGCACAAAGCCCATTTATTATGACTGCATTACCATAAATGATTTTATAGCATCTGCTTGTCAATAATTATCGTACAAATCCCCCGAGCCCTCTGACCTGTGCTTCAGATGAACCCCAGGTGTCTGACTAATGAGCGGCTCCGCATTGTCCCCACGTCGGTGCACGCAGCCGCATCGCCGCCAATCCACCGCGCGCGACTTTAAAACTGAGGGGGGGCGCATCAGCCGGAGGTACCTCGTTGGCGTAAAGGTCATCTATAAGCAAGTTCCTGGTTTTTGATTCACCATTTTGGGACCCAAAGTCGTGATTTCAGGTTATTGCTCTGATGATCACAGCAGCATCGTCCACATACGTGTCCATGCAACACGTTTCCCTTGTCTCTTTCACTCTGCCTCTTTTGCAATAAAAAAATCAATAAAATCCTGCTGCTGATGTAATAATCCGACCTGCCTGAACATCAGTTAAAACTTGAGTTAAGATGGTTTCTGTGGTGGTGGTGGTGGGGATCCAAGGCTTTCAAAGCTTCAGAAGGCCCCGTTACTGTTACTAAGAGCTGTAGCGATACGATACGATTAGGGTTGGGAATCAAGAACCGGTTCCTGTAGAGAACCGGTTCTGTGTGTTTCAATTCCATGGAATCGTTTGGCAGTTTATCTAGCGATTCTCTCATCGATTCCAACCAGCACGAATCTCACGTAATTTAACTTACGTGATTAAGTTACGTCGGTTTAGCACGCGCGTTGCAGTTGTAAACAACAATGGCGCCCACCAGGTTCAAACGCTCCAAAGTTTGGCTTCACTTCATCAAAGAAAGATGGCAACAAGGCAACTAGCAGTCATTGTAAAGTGGAGATAACAGCGTTGGGAGGGAACACGACTAACATGCAGAAACATTTGCGCACACAACATGTGATAATGATAAACGAGTGTCGTGTTTTTGATGCGCTTCGGACTGATGGATCTCAACCCAGCAGCAGTAGCCAAGCTAAGATCACCTCTGGTAACTCTGGTTAGTAGCTATCCCACTGCCTATATGCTTCTTTTAAAACACGCTATAAAATTAACGCTATGCTATTAAACGAATGCCTTTTGCATTACATTTAGAAGATGACCGTGATGAGAGAGAGTCTGGCTGGTTCAGAGGCTGGAAGACATGATTATTTTTCTGCAAAAGAATTGTTAATTCTTCATAGTATTTGCAGATTTGTACTATGCACTGTTCCTTTGTATCTGATAGTATTTATCTTTCTTTATTATTATTTTTGAGTGCTTAGTGAGCTCATATATCCTTTTAAAAGGGAGATTTTTTTCATTTCTATTAGGAAAAAACTGTTAGTAAAATGTTTCACATTCTTCTGTATTTGCACATTTACATATTACAACAGTTAACACGTTATCCAGGCTTTGGGCCTCTTTTGACCTCGCTGTTGAGTTTGTAAGCTCGTGACTTCTAAGTAAAAAAATTGATGCAATTAAAACTGTTTGTTCTCCTTTTCCCCAAAGTAGAATCGATTAGAGAATCGATAAAGAATCAAATCATTAAACAGTATCGATAATGGAATCGGAATCGGAAAAATCTTATCAATTCCCATCCCTAGATACGATACGATATGATACTATTCACGATATTCGGCTCACGGTACGATATATATCGATATTCATCTTACAATACATTTACATCATTTTCTGAAAGATTTTAAAGGGACATCTTGTGAGTGTTCCAATGACTTTGTTTGAATTTATTGAACTGAAAGCATCAATTACACATTATATGGCTGACAGGCAGCTTGCAAATGATGGACAAAATGAATAAAAGATTTGTTGAGAAAAATAGTTTCATTTATTTAAACAGTGCAAATTGTTGCTTGAAGGCTTTTAAAGGTGGGACACGGGGGTTTTGAAAGAAGCTTAGAATATCGATACTCGATAAAATATCGATATATATCGCAGAATCGATAAAATCGCTCAACTCTACTGTTACTGGGTCTGTAACTCATTCAGAACTCCACTTACGAATTTCAATTATGTCATTATATTGTTGACAATGAAACGGCAGGAAGCAGGAAGCTTTTCCTCCGACATCTCTTCCTGCCTTTTGGAAAAAATAGCAACAGCAACATTAAAACGAATAATAACACAAACGAAAGCAGATCGACAGCACGTTAATACAGGAGCGATTCCGCATCATGAACCTTTGTTGAAGCGTTCAAAGACTCTGAAGCGCATCTGCGTGAAACACGAGCCCGTTTGTCCCTGAGCGCCAGTCTCCGCCTCCCATGCAGACCCAACTGCAAAGTCAGACTCGGACCTAATTGAAAAGTTAATTAACTCTTTGAAGGCATCAGCTGTCATTCCCACAAACCGGAGTCCAGTCCGGCTCCCCCGGGACCGGCGCTGCATCATCCTCAGCGGCTGGGGACCCCTCGCTCGGCTACGCAGGAACATTTGGTCACTGAATGCACCTTTTATAGAGTTTTGTTTAATTAAAGTGGAAGCAGGAGAGAATGGAGCGTCTGCGAGAAATTACCGGTAAAAACTGAGTGCAGCTCGAACAATCCCGACTTCTCATTATCCAGCCGCGCCTCCAGAGGTGCCTCCAGAGGTGCCGCCGCTGGTTCGCTGCACATTTTGGGTCTACGACCCCCCTGAAAAAAAAAAAAACATGACGTGCCGCACGTCTGGCAGTTTCCTCTTGTTCCGTCGCCACCGTGGCGGATGTTTCTGCGTTACTAATAAGGTTTGGTTCTGTCAGGAAGGAGTCGGTGGCTTTCAGACAGCCAGAGACCATCTCCACGTGGACCTGGGGGGGCAGCAGGAAGATCAACAAGGTCAACATAGCAGAGAATCGGTCGATCTGTGTGTTCCTTCTGCCGGTCAGTTGGCAGCAGGAACTGACCTGCTTCATCCTGTTCAGAGTCACCGGGGGTCATCAGGCAGGAGGGTTAGGGGGTTAGGGTTAGAGGTTAGGGTGGTTAGGGTTAGAGGTTAGGGTTAGGTGTCCTCCGCAGGGGTTAGGGTTAGGGTGGTTAGGGTGGTTAGGGTTAGGGTTAGGGGTTAGGGTTAGGGTGTCCTCCACATTTGTCCCTCTTCTGAAACACCCTCTCAGTCCTGACTGAGTGGTTTTATTAAGGCTTGTCTCGAGGGTTCTTAGGGTCTTCCTCAACTTTATGTTGTTTGCCCGGTTGACATGGGAGGTGTTCTGGTCTCATGGGTCAAGACGCGAGTGGCTTTGAAACTACCTGGGACACTCTCTTTCCCCTTCACCAGCGGGGGGCGTGAACGAGTTCATTATGGCAGTTGTGAACGACGCTCTTTCAAAGTTTACGCACGGTCAAAACCATTCCAGGTTTCCAGTGAACCCCATTTAAAATCCACCACAAACGAGCCTGATATGTATCTGCGGAAATCAATCAAACATGGCAACACGGCTGTCGCTGCTGTCACGCTAACAATTACGTCATCAAACGTTTAAAAGGATCATGAAGGAAGATGAGAGCTGCAGTTACCCAGAGCTGGAGGAACTGCCGGGGGGATTTAAATATTGAAATGGGGGGAAAAACATTTGCACCTTAAGGACCTGTTTTTGTCTGATAATAAAGAACCATTTGGCAGCAGGTTTGTCCTCATATTTTTAATATACTGTAGAGCAGTGATTCTCAAAGTGTGGCCCACGGCCCCCTGGTGGGCCGTCGTGGTACTGCAGGTGGGCCGTGAGAGGTCATTAAAATTAAACAAATGTGTTTTAAATCCTCGATCTTTTTTAAATATGTTTTTAATTACTGTAAAATATTCATAACATGATAAAAAAAAACATTAAGAAGTAATAAAACAAACCAGTTAAGTGCTATTCTACTGTCATCTTAACTTAATATGACAAGTGTCACCTTATTTGTTGACCCCTCACATTAATATCGGATCATAGTTCCTGGTCCTGTATGTTGATCACAGTTGTGATTAAAGGTTTCGGTGGGCTGTGGAGATTTTTCCACATTTCAAATTGGGTCTTGGTATTCTGAAGTTTGGGAACGGCTGCTGTAGAGAGAAGCTGAAATGGAAATTACAGTTTTACATGGGCTGTTCCTTCAATGCTAATGTGAACCCTGGTTGGTTCAGGATTCTGAATTGGACCAATTGTTTTCGACAGTTAAAATGGATAAAATAATTGCCGTTTGTGATGGTGTAGTATATGGGCAGTGGTAATCATTTTGACAAATAATTGCTCGCAGCAACATTAAAAAGAATTTTTAAAAAATGAACTAAAAATGAACTATTAAGTTCATTTTTTGAAATGGTGAACTGAACTAGTTCATTTTAATTTCTGTGAACTATGAACTGATCTAGTTCATAGTGAACAGTGCTCTTAATATTCCTGCTTGTGTAAATAACACTGCAGTTATGGCGTCTGCATGAAGACGGCGTGTCGGCCGGCCCATTTCAGGACATTTG
Source organism: Hirundichthys speculiger (assembly GCA_018398805.1). Lineage (NCBI taxonomy): Eukaryota > Metazoa > Chordata > Actinopteri > Beloniformes > Exocoetidae > Hirundichthys > Hirundichthys speculiger. The sequence continues at coordinate 148,155 of JAGFBZ010001678.1, forward strand.
ACAACTAGACTCTTGGACACAAGTGCGAATGTCTTCAAAAGCACCTTTGTGTCCTTCTTGGCAACTGGGATCCTGTCTCGGGGGTTGTGGATGGGTAAAACTGGGTTTACAGGTTGAGGTCGGGCTTTCCCTCCACTGCTCTGTCATATCGGTCGGATTCCCGCCGTCATCTCGTCGTCTCTGTTGAAAGGTTGCGTGAAGAAGAACCCTCCCACGTTGTTTCCAGAGGTCAGCCCAGGTTTAATTGATTCTCCTTCTCCCACCGTCTCTTATTAGGGCCACGGAGCCTCTCCATGGGAACTGCTAATTAGTGCTCCCCTGTGGCCACTTGGGGAAGCAGGCAGACGTGGCGCAGAAGACACTCCTGCCGCTCCGCTGGGACGGCGGCGGATGAAGAGATTCACGCCGACTGCGCGTCTCTGTGAGTCTCTCCTTCAGGGACGTCGGTCTGATGTCTCCGTCTTTCACCATCTGGACGCCAGCTTTGCTGACAAACACGTCGACGCCACAGAGACTCACGAAACACAGGTTTTTAGAAGATAGCGTCTCTGGTTTGTTGCTAGCTTTGTGAGGACCGTGCTGACTAGTAGACATGCGGCCTCAGGACGTCTCAGGAATTCCTCCGTACAGATTGTTTCAGAAAAAGGAGGGGGAATATTTTTTTAAATGTGGACAGCCTGAAATATTTTAAACCCTCTTCCTGGAAATAGTTGAGCCACAATTTGAAAAGTAAATTAAAAGAGAGTTTAATAACAAATCTGCTAAAGTGATGATATTACGCTTCAGATCATCATCTCAGAAGCGACAAAAGGTTAACATATATTAACACGCACAACATATAGTTTTTCCTGAGAAAGCTTCCTTCTGGAGTTTTTTTTTTCTAACGTCGCAGAATTTCCTCGTGGGGTCATCGTCTCCAGGCGGCGCGAGTCCACGAGACGAATGTATGAAGAGCCTTTTTCATCTCCGATGGATCGCCACGTACGTCCCGCTAATCCGTGTCGCTCTTGGTTGTGAGGGAACGACAGCTGCAGTTTCTTTTTCAGGACCGGCAGCAAAGCGAAGGTCTCATCAGGTCTCGTCAGGTCTCATCAGGTCTCGTCAGGTCTCGTCAGGTCTCGTCAGGTCTCGTCAGGTCTCGTCTGGTCTCGTCAGGTCTCGTCAGGTCTCGTCAGGTCTCGTCAGGTCTCGTCTCTCGTCAGTCTCGTCAGGTCTCGTCAGGTCTCGTCTGGTCTCGTCAGGTCTCGTCAGGTCTCGTCTCTCGTCTCTCGTCAGGTCTCGTCAGGTCTCGTCTAGGTCTCGTCTCTCGTCAGGTCTCGTCAGGTCTCGTCAGGTCTCGTCAGGTCTCGTCAGGTCTCGTCTCGTCTCGTCAGGTCTCGTCAGGTCTCGTCAGGTCTCGTCAGGTCTCGTCAGGTCTCGTCAGGTCTCGTCAGGTCTCGTCAGGTCTCGTCAGGTCTCGTCAGGTCTCGTCTGGTCTCGAGGTCTCGTCTAGGTCTCGTCTGGTCTCGTCAGGTCTCGTCTGGTCTCGTCAGGTCTCGTCAGGTCTCGTCTGGTCTCGTCAGGTCAGGTCTCGTCAGGTCTCGTCAGGTCTCGTCAGGTCTCGTCAGGTCTCGTCAGGTCTCGTCTCGTCAGGTCTCGTCAGGTCTCGTCAGGTCTCGTCTGGTCTCGTCAGGTCTCGTCAGGTCTCGTCAGGTCTCGTCTGGTCTCGTCAGGTCTCGTCTCAGGTCTCGTCAGTCTCGTCTCTCGTCAGGTCTCGTCAGGTCTCGTCAGGTCTCGTCTGGTCTCGTCAGGTCTCGTCAGGTCTCGTCAGGTCTCGTCAGGTCTCGTCAGGTCTCGTCTGGTCTCGTCTCAGGTCTCGTCAGGTCTCGTCAGGTCTCGTCAGGTCTCGTCTGGTCTCGTCTCAGTCAGGTCTCGTCTAGTCTCGTCAGGTCTCATCAGGTCTCGTTAGGTCTCGTCTGGTCTCGTCAGGTCTCGTCTAGGTCTCGTCAGGTCTCGTCAGGTCTCGTCAGGTCTCATCAGGTCTCGTTAGGTCTCGTCTCATTAACGAGCTCCAGTTCGGTCCAGCGACCTGCTGGATGAAGCAACGAGCGGTGAGCGAAAGTATCTGCGCTGTGCTGGAAATCAGTAAGTTTGTGGATCTTTTTTAGGACAAGCGTGGTGCGTGGAATGAGCGTTTTATGTCTCATTTGAGCATAAAGAAAATAAAAAACAGTTCACAGTATCTCATATAAAAGAAACAAACAATTTCACAGATTATCACACAAAAACGGCCTCAGTTATTCCCAGCTACGGAGTCAAACGTTCTCTGCTGAATTTCGCTACGTCTGCACCTGCTGATGCTGGAGAAACTTCTAGACCCGTACAGATCAGACACTAGATGCTCCCTGCATTGTGTGTTTGTGAGCCACTGGCTCCGCCCATCAACAAGCCTCCAGGATTTGGGCCAATCAAAATGCGTGTGTCAACCTCACCTTTTCGTTGTCTGCAGCCTGAAACCCACCTACAGTCTGCTTCCGCACATGTTACACGTAGTGTACGTGTCACGCATGTCATGATGGACGTGCACGAGTGGCACTCAGGTCATGCACGTGCATGTCTGCTCCAAACCTCCGTTGCTTTTGCTGGTCTGAAATAATGACAGTTTTTGGAGTTATTCTGGAAGCAAAGATTAAACTTCAGCTGAGAGAGTCCAGAGTTTTTAGCGATAAGGCTTAAAAGAGGCAATACAAGGATGATGGATGGAAGCAAGCACATCACGGATGAAAAGAAGCTTTCCTGCTGAGGTCTACTCTGGTGCAGTTATCGTGTTCAGGTTATTTAAACAAAATAAACGGGACGTATGCATTTACAGTTGGAGCGATGCAGTGTGGCTTTGGATTATATTTTACTCTGGGGTGTTGTGAGATTTTATCCACTTTTGAAAGGTGTCGTGACTGAAAAAAGGTTGAGAAAGGCTGATTTAAAGGTTGTTTGTGCTGCAAGCACACGTGTGCATGTGCATGCATGTGCGTGCGTGCGTGTCGGGGCGTGTCAGCGTGCAACAGCTGCGGTGAGCGCCGCGGACCTGGGGCGCCGGTGCAAAAGCGTGCAGCTCGTGCAGCTCATGCAGCAGGCGAACGTGCAACCGAACGCTGGCGTGGGGGGGGTTGGGGGGAGCGCACGGGACGCTACGTGCACTTGAGCAACTGACCTCGATGGCTGTTACTGAGAAACGAGGTGAAGACGAGCATCCAGCAGGCAGACTGAGCTGCTGCTATTCTTGTCTCAACCGCAGAGACGCGTCTTTATTCCATATCAAACTAAACTTTCTTCAGGCTTCACATCCTGTCTGCGCTCGACGCTCAAGCAGTTTCCTCGAATATGACATTTAAATTTATGCTCTTAAACTTCAGCAGCCAGGATTTTCTTTTTTTATCTCTCTTTTTTTTCTCAGCGTGACACTGAGGAAAGAAAACAGTTTCATAAGTTGGAGCTGAAATATTCTCACGGTTCTGTCAGGACGGAGAAACGCTTTTCTTTTTTTTTTATTACAGTAACGTGAATAATAGCAGAACGTTCACTCCGTTATGACTCAAAGCGACTGACTGCGGCTCAAACGCTCCTGAGCGTCTTTGTTGTGGCACGTGTTTTAATGAAATGCCCCAAATTTACCTGAAGCGCTTCACGTCACTTTTTCAGTTTCGTTTCTTGTAGACCATCAAATGGAAATAATTTTTTTTTTCCACCGTCCGCTCGTCTTTGACGCATTTTAAATAATATTTCCTTTAAAAACAAAAAGGTTTCTGCTAAGATACAGTGAGGTTGTAACAAAAGACCTCTGCAGAAATAGTCACAAAGGAGGGAAATATCATCTGCAGCTGATACATCATATCAGAAAACACTTCAGTCATAATGGTTGTAAAACCACGACCAAGTTACAACTGTGGAGGAGGAGTGAAATTGAAAATGAATCAGGCGTGAAGTTTCTCAGCGTGAGTGCAGAGAAATCACAGAGGACTCCAGAGAGTCAGGATTAGCATTCAGAGGCTAAACGGCGTTATCGGCTGTGATTAAAGAGCGTGTTACCTGGTGCTCACTCCACCTCCCAGACAGCTACGGGTGTCAATAGGGCTAATTGGCTCATTAGACCTGGTATTTAACGGCGCTGTAATCATTCTGCGTCATCGCGCGGGAGCACGGGGAGATGGCGGGGCTATGGCGATCGAACGCCCGCTAACCTTCGCGGTAATCTGAGGGACGGCTGAATTTCGCTTTTCCGGAGAAGAGATGAAATGTTCTCACGTAAAGGTTGTTTTGAAGCCTCTACGTCTGTGATGAAAGCAGCCGCCGCGACAGTTCGGCTCCGGAGCGCGACTGGGCATCACGCAACTACGACTAGTTAATGACTAGTTAATTGTTAGTTAATGTCACACTTTCTAGATTATCTGTTGAATTTAAAGGGGGACATATAATTAAAAAAATAAAATCTTCTTTGATTGAGACCATTTATTTGGGTGTCTGAAGTCGCTACGGACGGTGAGGAACTTCCTCGGTCCGAATGATTTCTCCCTCTGCGTGAGCCGGTCAGACCTGCAGGGAACTGTGACATCACAGATCAGAGGACGTCATCCAGCCTTCCCATCTTTACCTGCACATACAGAGGAAATAAGTACAGCGGGGAAAATAAGTATTGAACACGTCAACATTTCTCTCACAAAACATATTTCAAATCGAGCTATTGACATGAAATTTTCACTAGATGTCGGCATCAACCCAAGTAATGCACACATGCAAAGAAATCCAAACATTTATGTCCGTAAATTAAGTTATCTGTAATAAAGTGAAATGGCACAGGGAATAAGTATTGAACACATGAAGAAAAGGAGGGGTAAAAAGGTCTGGAAAGCCAAGAAAGCAGATGGAGTTTGTCAGTATTTAGAAAGTTAACCTGTCCCTTATTAGTGCAAAGTAATATCAGCTGGTTTAGTCCTGATTGATGCCTTTTAAAAAGGTTTCTCACCAGCAAGGTGTTAGGCAAGAAGCATTGCATGATGGGTAAAAGCAAAGAGCTGTCCAAAGACCTACGCAACCTTATTGTTGCAAAACACACTGAAGGCACTGGTTACAGGCGCATTTCTAAACTTCTGAAAGTTCCAGTGAGTACCATGGGGCCATCATCTGGAAGTGGAAAGAACACGGCATTACCATAAACCAGCCACGGCCAGGTGCTCCTCGCAAGATTTCAGACAGAGGAGTCAAAACAATCATCAGAAGGGTTCTCCAACAGCCCAGGACCACTCGTGGAGAGCTTCAGAAAGACCTGGAATCAGCAGGTACCGTTGCTTCAAAGAAAACAATAAGTAATGCACTCAACCGCCATGGCCTCCATGCACGCACACCACGCAAGACATTTTGAGGCTCGTTTGAAGTTTGCGACACAACATTTGGAAAAACCCATGACATTCTGGGAGAACATACTCTGGTCAGATGAGACCAAAATTTAACTCTTCGGATGTCATAAGACACAACATGTTTGGAGGAAAAATGGCACCGCACATCACCCCCAAAACACCATAGCAACAGTCAAGTTTGGAGGTGGGAGCACCATGGCGTGGGGCTGTTTTTCAGCATGTGGTACTGGTAGACTTCATATCACTGAAGGAATAATGACTGGAGAAAAGTATGGAGACATTCTTGATCAGAATCTGCTGTCATTCAGCTGCTGAAGATGAAAAGAGGGTGGGTCTTTCAGCAAGACAACGATCCCAAGCACACAGCCAAGGTAACACTCAACTGGTTGAAGAAAAAGAAAATAAAGCTGCTAGAATGGCCCAGTCAATCACCAGACTTGAATCCAATTGAAAATCTTTGGAAAGAACTGAAGATCCGGGTTCACAGAAGAGACCCCCGGAGCCTTGAAGATTTGAAGGCAATTTGTGTGGATGAATGGGCCAAAATCACACCTGAGTAATGTATTCGACTGGTTTCTCCATACAGGAGGCGTCTTGAGGCTGTAATCACCAACAAAGGTTTTTGCACTAAGTATTAAATAAATTTCAGTAAGCGTATTCAATACTTATTCCCTGTGCCATTTCACTTTATTACACATAACTTAATTTATGGACAAAAATGTTTGGATTTCTTTGTATGTGTGCATTACATGGAATCAGCAGGTACCGTTGTTTCAAAGAAAACAATAAGTAATGCATTCAACCGCCATGGCCTCCATGCACGCACACCACGCAAGACTCCATTTTTGAAGAAGAAGCATGTTGAAGCTCGTTTGGAGTTTGCGACACAACATTTGGATAAACATCCGTAATTTCCTTCGGGATTAATAAAGTTACTCTACTACTTGGGTTGATGCCGACATCTAGTGAAAATTTCATGTCAATAGCTCGATTAGAAATATGTTTTTTGAGAGAAATGTTGACGTGTTCAATAGTTATTTTCCCCGCTGTATTTGATCCCCCGCTGATTTTGGCAGTTGACATACTAAGAAATAAATGGACAGTCTCAGGGTTTTATGGCAGATTTATTTTAACAGTTATAGAAAGAATATTGAAAAAAAATTGAGAAAATTACATGAAATGAAAAATAAAAATTAATTTGTAAGTCATTGAGAGAAATAAGTATTTGATCCCCGACCAACCTTGACCAGTGTTGGTTCCCACAGACCACTGGCATACTCCTAATCTCACTGAAGTAATTACCTGCATGAGAGACACCTGTTCCAAATAGCCACCTGTATAAAAAGCCATCTGCCCACAGACTCAGTAATACTCCACCATCTCCACCATGGGCAAGACTAAAGAGCTGTCAAAAAATGTCAGGGACAAAGTTGTTGAACTCCACAAGGCTGGAATGGGCTACAAAACCATAAGTAAGAAGCTGAATGAGAAGGTGACAACTGATGGTGCAATTATTCAGAAGTGGAAGAAGTACAACATGACTGTTAATCAACCTAGGCTGGGGGCTCCATGGAAGGATATCACCTGGTGGGGTCTCAATGATCATGAAAAAGGTTAAATATCAGCCAGAACTACACGGGAGGAGCTGGTTAATGATCTCAAGGCAGCTGGGACCACAGTCACCAAGAAAACTATTGGTAATACACTGAGACGCAATGGTTTAAAATCCTGCAGTGGTCCAAGGTCCCTCTGCTCAAGAAGGCTCACGTCCAGGCCCGACTCAGGTTTGATAACGAACATATTAATGACTCAGAAAGAGACTGGGAGAAGGTGCTGTGGTCAGATGAGACAAAAATTGAGCTTTTTAGCCTCAACTCAACTCGACGTGTTTGGAGGAAGAGAAATGCTGAATATGACCCCAAAAACACCATCCCTACTGTCAAGCATGGCGGTGGAAGCCTTATGCTTTGGGGGTGTTTAAGGGGACAGGTCGACAGGTCGCATCGATGGGAAGATGAACGGGGCCATGTACCACAGAATCTTGGGTGACAACCTCCTTGCCTCCACAAGAACATTGAAAATGGGTCGTGGATGGGTCTTCCAGCATGACAACGACCCAAAACATACAGCCAAACAAAGGAGTGGCTCCATAAGAAGCACATCAAGGTCATGGAACGGCCTAGCCAGTCTCCTGATCTTAATCCTATTAAAAATCTATGGAGAGAGCTGAAGCTGAGAGTTTCCAAGCACAAGCCTCAAAACCTTCAGGATTTGGAGATGATCTGCAGAGAGGAGTGGACGAAAATTACTCCTGATGTGTTCAAACCTAGTAAGCAACCACAAGAAACGTCTGACAGCTGTGCTGCCAACAAGGGTTTTACCACCAAGTATTAGATCATGTTTTGCTAGGGGATCAAATACTTATTTCCCTCAATGACTTGCAAATTGATTTTTATTTTTCATTTCATGTAATTTTCTCAAAATGTTTTTCAATATTCTTTTTATAACTGTTAAAAAAAAAAGCTGCCATAGAAGTCTGAGACTGTTCATTTATTTCTTAGTATGACAACTGCCAAAATCAGCGGGGGATCAAATACTTATTTCCTCCACTGTAACCTCAAGCTGGGCGTCACTTCCTGTCACCCGGACGTGGGTGACAGGAAAACTCCGACACCAGTTTCAAAGGCGGCCTCTGCAAGAAGAAAGGAGGAGGGGCCATGGCTGACTCCGCCCCCTAAAAACCAGCCACTTCGACCAGGTGTGAAGACGTTGTTGAATAGTGGAGCATTTATACTGTATCTCTGTTATGTTTTGACCAAAGCGTGATATGAATCATTAAAACCTTGTGTTGACTTTTGAAAACAGGTCATGATGTGTCTTTTAAAATAAAAGCAGCTGCTCAAAAATTCATTGATTTAGTCACCTGACCTGTAACCAACCTGAACGAAGGGAGGCCACCGAAGTGAAGGTTTGACGTAATCCAGTTTTAATCTGGACTATGTTGAAATGAACTGTAATTAAAATGAACTGGAATATAACTGCAGTGAGCTGGATCGTCTTTGGTTGGACTTGTCTTCTGTGTCAAGTGACTTCATTTGTGGATTTAGTGAATTAAGGTGAATTAAAGAACTCGTTCTCATGTGGTCCCTTCATGATATTCCATCATCTCAGCACCAGAGTACGGACATGGACAGCTGGACCTCAGGGACAGTTGCGGAAAGTAAGAAGTAAACCGGAGCCTGGAAGCATGTGCGTCGTTTCTGGAATGTGGGCGATTTTAAACCGCTGTATTATTACTAGGGCCCTATGAAAGCCGTTTTATTTTTTTCTCAAATTCTGTTCATCTCAAATTCAATCTCGGTGTTTTTCGGTTTTGAATTTTTGAGAATTCCAGAAGTTACGCACAGTCAATTCCAGAAAGCACTTACGTGATTAAGTTACGTCGGTTTAGCACGCGCATTGCAGTTGTAAACAACAATGGCGCCCACCAGGTTCAAACGCTCCAAAGTTTGGCTTCACTTCACCAAAGAAAGATGGCAACAAGGCAACTTGCAGTCATTGTAAAGTGGAGATAACAGCGTCGGGAGGGAACACGACTAACATGCAGAAACATTTGCGCAAACAACATGCGATAACGAGTCGTGTTTTTGACGCGCTTCGGACTGATGGATCTCAACCCAGCAGCAGTAGCCAAGCTAAGATCACCTCTGCGGTTACTACGGAAGGCAACTCTGGTAAGTAGCTATCCCACTGCCTATGTGCTTCTTTGTAAAACATCAATATCAAACGAATGCCTTCTGCATTACATTTAGAAGATGACCGTGATGAGAGAAAGAGTCTGGCTGGCATATTTTTCTGCAAAAGAATTGTTAATTCTTCATAGTATTTGCAGATTTGCACTATGCTCTGCTCTGTTGTATTTGGTAGTATTTATCTTTCTTTATTATTATTTTTGAGTGCTTAGTGAGCTCTCTTCGACTTTTTTTTTGTTTGTTAATGAGGAAAGTGGGGGCAGGAGGGGACAGAGTAGCTAGAGTGCCCCCACCTTTTAGTGACCCCTCTTGGAAGTCTGGGAGAAAAAAGAAAAAAAATTATCGCAAATTGCCGTTCATTTCTGTTATATTGCGCATTTAAAGTGAATTCTGTTTTTAATCTCTATTTAGTGAGAAGTGCGACTGCGACAGTATGACAAAAAAAAAAAAGAAAGTTGTAAACAAGCACATCTTTTCTCCGTCTGTTTACTTCTTATCCATTGGAAGCTCATGCCATCACTGCCACGGTCTCTGCTTAAAGGATTGGGGGGGGGGGGGGTCCTGAGGGCCCTTAAAAGCTGGCATGGCGTTGACCACAGTGGCGCCTCCTCTGAAAGGAATGTCTGGTGTGGCATCAGTCACTGCTGGCATCCTGGAGATGGGCTGCCAGTTCCTCATCATTGTGCTGCTGCCGCACACACATTAGTGGATCACACTGGGCCCCCAGGACCCCCTCGCTTTGCCCCCCTGTGCAGGGAGGTGATAGGCAGAGGACGAAGAGCGCACATCCTTATCGACTCCAATCCAGATGAACCTACAGACACGCTTCCTCAACGCCCCGGACCCGCTCGCTGCACAGTTGGCCGCCATTAGCTCCTCTCAGCACCGACAGTCCCGAGGCTAAGGGGAAGGAGGGGGCCAACCGCTGCCAACACGCGCCCATGATTTGCCACACTTCCCCGGGCCGCCGGGGGGCCTCTGGGCTAACTGGCCCACGGAGACATAAGCCCCGACCTTCCCGGAGGCTCTCGGCCAACCCGGGCGCCTGGCATGGGCGGAACCGTCCAATGGGAGCCGTCCCAAGCGCCGTGAACAGCTTTGATATGCCTCCACCGAGGGCGATTTCAGCCGCGTGGAATCGCGTGGATGAAAAGGAATTCACATCGCTGGAGGTGGACTGAAGGAGTCTCAAACAAACCAGCTCACGGGATGAAATGAGACGGCACCCCTCCGTCAAAATGGTCAATTTAGGGAGGAAAAAAAGGAATGTTCCAACAAAAATCATAAAACGGTCTGATATTTATCCAAATTTTGAAATTTTCTTCTGACAGGAGCCTGAAGTGAACCCAGCCTTTATTTCCACAGCATCTGTTTATTCTGCCCATTTATTGTATTTCTTAGTTTTATCTGAGCAGAGACGTCCCATCCTGGAGGAAATACCATATTTTGTGGACTATAAAGCGCACCTGATTATAAGCCACACCCATTAAAATATAAACGAAATACATATTTTGTCACATATAAGTCCGCACCGGGCTATAAGCCGCTGGTATCCAGGCTGAGAAATAAGATATTTACATCCAAAGATTTTATACCTTAAGTGTTAAGTGTCACTCTTGTCACTTTTCATCTAACCCCCACGACACACACACCACATTACCCATAAGGCCACATCATTACCCATAAGGCCACCTTCTTAAATAGGGCCAAGCTGGCTCACATTTCTTCGCTGTGAGAGAACGAGCAGAACATCCTGTGATGTTTCTGCGATTTTTTATGATTTTTCAATATATTATATATTTCTGAAAAATCCGCGAATAACTAAAAATGCGGAACTTAAAGTGCGAATTGGCGAGGGATCACTGTACTTAGGTTTGGGCAACCAAAAAATGATTCTAAGTACAAATCGGTTACTAACGTCCGATTCTGGAATCGTTTAGAAGATTTTTGAATTTCAATTCCTTTTTTCGGTTCCTAAATGTCCGCACTATTTTTTTTTTGTTTTGTTTTGTTTTGTTTTTTGCTTTTGTTTTGATTTACTGCACTAGTTTGTTGATGATACTCCGCCCGGCGTACTCAACTTCGCGCTAGTGTCTACGTCACGTCCGTCGCCGACGTGACTTCACTCGCCACAACATGGATCCCAAGAGACGCCGCTCTCCAGTTTGGCAGCATTTCAGTCCAGGGAAATGACGGCTACCTGGCGCAGTGAAACATCTGCGTTAAGCATGTTACTGCCAAAGGAGGGAGCACGACTAATATGACAAAACACCTTCGCCTGCATGGCATCACAAAAATAAACGAGTGTACCGTATTTAATTGGACCTTTCGGTAAGCACCGCCCCCTTCCTAGTAACTTTCTGCTCCTGCGTTAAGGACTGTGTTAATTCACTATTTTTCTGGTGTGTATCATCCGTGTTAATATTATACTATAATAACTACATGGTGAAATATTGCTGCTGGGGACCTGTAAAAGTGACTTGAGATGTCCAGAACGTTTGGTGGGGACATTTTTATTCCTTTTCCTAAGCCGAACAAACAATGTGACACCTCATTCACGTTGGCTGTGAGGGGTAAAATTGACAGTGGAGCAAACACACGAGTGCCACAGTAAAAGTAACAGCCATGTGGTGAAAAGGCTCCTTCCCTCCTCAGTTTTTAATGAAAAAAATTCCACTGTTAGATAAGTCGCGATCTGTTGACCTACACATCAAAGAATCGGAATCGAGAATCATTTTGAACAGGAATCGAAACAGAGAATCAGGAATCGGAATTTAGAATCATTCAAATCCAAACGATGCCCAACCCTAACTGTACTATAAAAGGTGGACTAGAAAAAAACATTATGAACAGAACTCCAAGGAATATTTACACACAAAGTTTGACAAAATTCTATTCTTGGCTTTAACAAAATAATCCAAAGACAAAAATCACAAATGTTCATGACAGATTAAGCTTGATATGAAAAAGTATCGGTATTGGTATCGGTATCACCAATACCGGCGATACCGGCCCAATATTGACTTGGTATTGGATCGATACCAACTTTCCCAGTATCGCCCAGCTCTACCTGGCGTAACACCATCACATCCTCCCGTTTTCAGGGTTATAGATCATAAATCACGCTGGTTCGGTTCCTCCTTCTCCCACCAGGGTGACGTGAACCTCTAAACGCTGCTGTGGTCCGGTTACAGGTGTCAAAGTCACTCACAGAAACACGGCACGCCCCATCCAGTGCACCTCTAAAAAAAAAAAAAAACGCTCACCGATGAAGGATCGCTGTAATTTTTAATCGGGACATGTGTTGTTTTAATTCGCTCCGACTGCACTGCCTTGATGGTTTTGATTAATATCACCAGGAAATGTTTATGAGCCAGACATATACGGCGATTCATCTGCAAAATAATCCAATCATTACCAACTAATGGCAGGGAGGGTGGGGGGCGGGTGGGGGAGGGTGAAAAAATGATTTGAGCCCGCCGCAACCCCCCCCCCCACCCCCCCCCCCCCCCAACATGCACCAGGGCCCCACTGACGCAGAGCATCGGAGGCCCCACCTGTCACAGCCAGGCGGTAATTGCATTGTGGGTTCTCTCTCTCTCTCTCCTCTCCTTGGCTCCTCTCCTTGGCTCCTCTCCTCGGCTCCTCTCCTCTCCATCCGCCGCCGTTCAGCTGCGCAGACGTAGCTTGTCCTAATGAAGTCGTCTGACGAGGTGGCAATTACAGACTTCTGTCACTGTCACCGGGGGCAAACTGTGGAGGGCGGCGGGGGAGGCGGGGGGGTCGGTGGGTGCAGGATATCTCACCCCCCGAGGGCTCCTCTGCACCCGCTGAGTTACGCTGGATGGCGGCGCGGCTAAGCTGCTGTCAAAGGCGACTGGAGAGCGCTGCTGCGTGAGCGGGAAAGTGATGCGTCTCTGGATTGATGGATGATCCACCGGCACTTTTCACCGTCACTTCCAGGCTCCAGTGTTCAGTGAGGGAAGTCCCCCCCCCTCCTCCTCCCCCTGCCGGAGATGTTTTTTTAAATATCTGTGCGGTTTTTGCCAAACTTTCAAGAGAATAAGAAATGTTTGCAACGGGTGAAAATGAGTTTGCTCTTTATCTGTAGGTGTTTGTCTCTTATTCGTCTCTATCACACCTCACAATGATCCCGTTGATGTTTTAATTAGGGCTGGGCAAGTTATTGCGTTATTATCACGTTAACTCATTATTTATTAACACCAACAATTATTATATTAAGCGTTAACGCATGTTGCTCACGTGCTTTTGTTTCGAAAAGTCTGTTACTGGCTGCTGCGGAACCGGAAGATGATTGGCAGGTAAACTTGCGGTAAGCTAAAACAGACATGGAGAACGGTAAAAGTCTGTGTAGTTTACAGTTCGGGTAGCAACTCAGGTAGCAATATTAATAATTCTGTCTGGAAAAGAAAATTCTGGACTGCAACAAAACTTTGCCGTCATTCCTCCATGTTCCATCAGATCTGCTCCATGTGTTCACTGTCCTGCTGTTCTCTAGCTGGTTACTGCAGTGCGGCTCCATCTAGTGGCACAGATGTGTAATGACAACAGAAAGTCCAGTCCTCCATTATAAAACAAATTCAGTTCTGTGACCCATTTTTTTCATTTTGTATTTTTGATCTAAGTCTAAAATTGAAATATTAAAAAAAAAACTGGAATTTTTTTCGGTTTTTTTGGGGGGGTTAGATTAAAAAATGAAAAACATAATAAAATGTCACTTTTTTTTTTCTTATTATTGATTTTTTGTTTGATTTATTGAAAATGTAAAGAATGAATGATACACGGATTGGTAAAGTTACAGAACTTTAACATGGACATTTTCATTTTAAAGTTCTCCCAGACGGAGGATTCAACAGAAACAAGGTTATTTGTAACAACTGACAAGTTGAACTCCCCGTTAAAAGTTTCTGCTGTTACCTCAGAAATTACCTGTTTTAATGTTCTGATTGTGCTGAGACACAATCATTTTGTTGGATTTTGTTTGTAGACTTTTTTTTATAAAAACAGGATGATAATTATGTGTTATTGACAAGTGCTGATGTTAAAAGTGTTAGTTATGGCACTTTAGTTCATATGGCAGCAGAATATTTTAATAAAAGTGCATTTTACACATTTAAATACATTATTTGATTTTAAAGTATACAATGCTATTAATCGTGATTAATTAGGAAAATAATGCGATTAATCACGATTAAAAATTTTAATCGTTACACCGCTCTAGTATTAATCGTTGCTTTTTTCTTCTTAAAGTCCTGAAAGTTTGAGGTTCAGTCACCAAATGTGAAAGACGCTTGCATTTATCACTCATTAGCCACTCTTTAGTTGCATTATGTAAAGCAGCAGCAGACGTTTGTGAGGCCGGACTCAGACCGAACCAAGATCTTTCAGGTGCTCACTGGTATGACGTGAACTGAAACTGCTCTGTGGAGTTTTACTGTTCCTGCAACGTCACTGTCACATCCCTAAATGCCTTTCAGTGCATTTACACGGCATTTAAAAGAAAATTACTGCAATAGTCTGACTGAAATTGGAGTTTTGAAATGCACGATAAACATCTTCGTCCACCAAAAACTGAACGAGAGCGAGCTCCTTGCAGTCAAAGCAGATCCCTTGTGGCTGAAACAAAATCACAGACTGGATAATCCTGCAAAATCAGAAATGTGGCCGAGCAAGACTGTCGCCACCTTGTCAAGAAGACGCCGCTGCAGGTCCAGGAGCTGGTGGAGAACTGGGCCTCTGATGGGAACCGTGAGGCCGACGATGCTAACCCAGCATGACGTAGAGTCAAGACACCTCTGATGTCCACGTTCAACTGGGCTGAAACTGATCTACGCAAGACGGGTCCCACCAGAAGCCCCGAAGCATCTCAGAGGTGCTGTGGTCCAGCAGAGATACGACGCTTGACCACGGCAAAGACGCGTCAGCAGATCAATCAGGCAGGAAGCCAGGCTCGTGTCCTTTATTTTAAGAAAAGGGAACAGGTTCCGGTTCATACGTTGACATGAAGGCTGTTGTGTCAGGCTGGACTGAGGACGGAGCGATACCACCGCAGGGCTGGACCTCTGCTCCTGGTGGGACCCAGGGGTGATTCTGTCCAGCTCACTGCTTTCCGACGCTGCAACGTCACTCTGCAACGTCACGCTGCCAGCCTAACCGAGAGATTTACCAGCTGTTTCGCTTTGTCCAGGTAACAAGTGAACCGGAAAAGTGTGCACCATCACTGCTTATTGTTGTCAGAGTGTGACGTACTTTGGCTGGTGAATCGATTTCCTTCGCATGCATGTATGTAGGGTTGGGCATCGTTTGGATTTTAACGATTCCGATTCTCTGTTTCGATTCCTGTTCAAAATGATTCTCGATTCTGATTCTTTGATGTGTAGGTCAACAGATTGCGAACTTATCTAACAGAAGAATTTTTTTCATTTAAAAAACTGTGACACATTTACACAGGCGACAGGCCATTTTTATTCTTACCACATGCTTGCATGCACATATGCACACACAGAATTCACTACTGCCTAAATGCTAAACAACTTACAGTTGGCAGTTGGCCTCCAAAATACATTTTGCCCAACAAAAAAACGTAAATCAACAGTTTTTGTTTAGGAAGATGACCATATCTGCTCTTTCAGAATTCAAACGTGAACGTTCGGCACAGATAGTGTTGCCTGCTGTGGAAAAAATGCGTTCGCTAGGTGTGGAAAAGGCCTGTACACTAGAGGTCTTCACGGGTCCACTTTCATGGACTTGAACCCAAATGGACCCGTGAAAATTCGACCCGAAACCGACCCGACCCGAGCTATTATCATAAGTTCGGGAGTCCAAATCCTAATGGACCCGGAACCAACCCGACCCAAGTCTTTAGTTTCTGACCACGAACTGAACCGAGTTACCCGAATAGAACCGAGACAATCCAGCCCATAGCTGCTCATGTTAAAGTTGTCTATCGTTGAATAAAACTTGATTTTTATTACCTAAAGTTGTCTTCTTCTACCGGTTCAGTTGCTACATAGGCTACGTGATGTAAACAACAATAAATCCACGTCGTTATTTTCTTTGTGGATACAGATGCTATTGGTAGCAACTGCTAACGCTAATAGCCTACACCGGTCAGGGAGTGTTGTAAATATGTTCTCTCATCCAACATTGTCATGTTGGCGATCCGTAGTGCTTTACAGCTGCCGGGCAAACCGCTAATAACACGCTACGACAACACGATTGTTTCATGACAAACACGCCACGTTAATAAATAATCATTTAACTGCCCCGAGTCCTGACATTAGCTGCCACCGCCAATATCTTTACCTCTCTCGAGTAAACATGGACCCAGCCTGTCAGAGAGCACCGACCGGACCCGAGACTAACTGTACCGATTCCGACCCGAACCCGGAGTCACGTCTTTTGAATGGACCCGAGACCCGATTTGGGTCGGGTCGGAACCTCTGGTTTTCGGGTTGTTCCGAAGACCTCTAATGTACACATATATATGAGAAGGGTTAGGAGCGAGGGAGCAACGCAGTGAATTAAATAAGGTACACTCGTTTATTTTTGTGATGCCATGCAGGTGAAGGTGTTTTGCCATATTAGTCGTGCTCCCTCCTTTGGCAGTAACACGCTTCCCGCAGATGTTGCACTGCGCCAGGTAGCCGTCATTTCCCAGACTGAAATGCAGCCAAACTCTAGAGCGGCGTCTCTTGGGATCCATGTTGTGGCGAGTAAAGTCCCGTGACATCGCCACTAGCGCGGAGTTGAGTACGCCGGGCGGAGTAACATCAACAAACTAGTGCAGTAAATTTAAAAAAATGAAATAAAATAGCGTGGACATTTAGGAGCCGAAAAAGGGAATCGAAATTCAAAAATGTTCTAAACGATTCCAGAACCGGACGTTAGGAACCGATTCCTACTTGGAATTGTTTTTCGGTGCCCAACCCTACATGTATGCATGTATGCATACTGGGACAGAGAAACAGAGTCCAGTCCAGCTGCAGCTAAACTGGATGTGCAAACACGCCAGTCGTGAGCACATCGACCAAATGAATGTGCGCCCATGACCGAGAACTCAAGACTCTTCGTGTAAATGTGACCATACGCGTGATGATTTTAACGGACTTCTACAGTCATGAAAGGAGTCGCAGAGTCTCCATCGGTCTCAGCCATCAGATCGACTCATGTTTGGTTGTTACAACAAAAATCAGTGTTTGACATCGTTGCAGGTCTTAAGTCTTGTTTTATTAAAGGGGGTCATTGATTATGTAACACAGTTGGAGCCTTGTTGTCATCTGGTTTGCAGAAGAATCCGGTTGATGGTTGCGTAAATGTAAAGACCACAAGATCTCCGTCCGCTGACAGTCTCAGGAAGATGTGCTTACAAATTAGTCTTTTAAAAGTGTTTCTGAAGTTTTTTCAAAGTAAGAAAAAAGTCAAACAAACAAAAAACTGGAATAAAATAACATTTAACTTCAGTCTCCGTCATGCACTTGCGTCCTCTTGCATCCTGTGGTGCAGCGGCGCCTTCAGAAATATTCTTCCATATTTTTATTCTCAACCAGTCCCGTGTCATAAACATCTGTACGTACAACCACCCTGTCACATTTGGACACACAATAATGTGACGAAGAATCACAGTTCTGTATTTTCAGGGACGAGCTCTTTATTCTTTGTTCCACTCACACATTTAAGGCGGTATGTTGTCCTTGCAAGTCTTTTTTGTGAATTGTGCTGTCAAACGACTGTATTCAAAATGTTTTTCATGCATCATAATTTAAAGGGGACCAAAAAACAAACAAAACGATGTCTTTGTTCAGAAACATTTATTTGGTTGTCTGACGTGACTGCAAAATCAAAAACTCATCCAAGTCTGAGAAGACGTCTCTTTTAGCAGAACTGTCCTGCGTCTTCACTTTTATCTCCGCCCGGTTTCCCGCTCTGGTGCATTTGCTAAAACAACTGCAGGAGCTGTAAAGTCAGAAACGCCCGTTTCTAACCGTAACCCTTACCCTAACCTTAACCCTAACACCCTGCAGGAGAGTGGGCTGGGCTGAAGTGTCTGACTCCGCCCACTAAAAAAAGCCCCACCCGGCCGCTTTGAACAGAGCTGTAACGACGTGGCTGAATACTACGGAGCCCCGTTTTGGGTCATAATTCAATGAATAAATGAGTCTATTATTATAAAATACAGGCATTTATTATTATGAAATACGTATCCATTATTATGAAATGTTTCCCATTATTGTGAAATATATGTGTATTATTATTAAATATTTAATAATGATACACATATATTTCATAATAATGGGAAATATTTAATAATAATACACATATTTCATAATAATACACATATATTATGAAATATATGTGTATCATTATTAAATATTTAATAATAATACACATATATTTCCCATTATTATGAAAAAATGTGATTATAATTAACTATATTTTTGTTATTATTTAATCTTAGTTTAATGCATAATAGTTTATTTCAGAATGACTTTTTTTTAATCTAAGAATGAGTTTTTACATAATAATGACATTTTGCCAGTGGGCGGGACCAGTGGTTGTCCTGCATGCTCATTGGCTGATCCTTCTCCATTCTACGCTCTGACATCAACTAGTTTTGTCTGTGAGGTCCCGTTAGCAACGGGCCATGGCATCATCAAGGTGCGCTCCTCGTCCGATTGTAGCTATGGCAGCTTGGACTGAGCTACGGGAAACCTTGACGTTTCTTAGTCGATGTCAACTTTTAACCGTAAACTGAGCTGCATTCTGCCACCTACTGCCCTGGAGTATATACATTGCACCTCTGGCCCACTATCGATATTCACTGTTCTGTTGCTTATGCCTGAATGAAAGAGCAGACAATGACATAAATGGCTCCGCCCTCTCTGCTGTGATTGACACACAAATCATTCTTGTGAAAAACAAAGCCATTATTATGTAAAACCCCATTCTTATGAAAAATGAAACCATTATCATAATAATGGGAAAATAATAAACATGCATTTCATAATAATGGGAAATATTTAATAATAATAAACACCCATATTTCATAATGATAGACTAATTTATTCATTGAATTATGACCCTAACGGGGCTCCATAGAACACGGAGCTGCTGTACTCCGTTAGTGTGGTTCTCTGACTGGCGCAACACGGACGTTTGATTGACACCTCAGGAAGCTGGGTTAAAGGTGTAATATGTCTCCTTTAAGGAAAATCCACAGTGGGTGTTTTTTTTCTACAGGTCCCGTGCTTTGAGGGACCTTCAGATCGTGATCTAAACCGCAACCCTCCTATCCAGTCAGAGCCGAAAACCCCGTAGATCACGGGTGTCAAACTCAATTGCACCAATTGGGCCAAAATTCAAAACACGCTTTTGAACACACTAAAACGAAATGTTTTTGGAACATAAATATTAATAAAAATATTATTCTGTAATAAACTTAAACCCTCAATAACTTATATTTCATATTTTGCTCTCCATAAAAATATCTTGTTCAATGATACAAGTTAAAAATATGAGCAACTTAACATTAAAATAACATTAAAATTCCTTTGCTCCTTATGTCAATGTATATAAAATATAAACTTTTAAATATCCCAAAAGATTTTGCTCTCCTTAAAAATATCTCCTGTCAAAATTATACAAGTTAGAAATATGGACTTGATAGAAAACCTGGAAATATACATAAAATGTGTTCTTTTCAGCAATAACAATTCAAATCATTCAGTTTTTTTGCTCTTATGACATCTGATCGAATAGTCTCTCCCATAAAAGCAGCTTCACTGCGTCATCCATGTCAGTGATCATGTGGTGACGTCCCTGGAGCTGCACATTTAAGGTGTTAAGATGAGCTGTTATGTCAGACAGGAACGCCAACTCACACTTCCACTTTTCATCCCTCCAAACGGTGGAGTCTTTTCCTTTACTGTCCATGAACCGACAGATTTGGTTGCTGAGCTCAAAAGCTCTGTTGAGAACTTTCCCCTGACTGAGCTCACTGGATGATCAGGAATGTCGGCAAACTCTGAATCTATCTCCCGCATAAGGGAACCAAACTGCCGGTGATTTAACGCTTTAGCTCGGATAAAGTTTACGGTTTGTGTTCCAGGTCTCATCATGGTCCATCTGCAGGACTTTGCCACATAGAGCTTCCTGGTGTCTGATGCAGTGATGTGTTGTTAACTCACCAGGACAGTTCTCCTCCTGCATCTTCACTCGCATCCTTCCCACTAGTTCACTTTATTTACTGCACATAGCTCCATCTGCTTGTCAGTCCAATAAGTTTGTCCCAGGACAGTTTCATGTCTGTTACACTTTCACATGCGTTTTCAAAAATGTCTTTTCCAGTCGTTGTCCCGTGCATCGATTTAATGTCCATTACCGTATTGGCCTGAATATAGGACGATATTTTATACTAGAAATCATATTCTCAAAATGGGGGTCATCTTATAATTGAGGACTATTGTAATTACACATCTGCGCCACTAGATGGAGCCGCACCAAGGTAACCAGTAATAATGGAGGAACCACGCAGCCGACTCGAGCAAAGGGCTTTGAAAATTTTTGTTGGAGTCCAAAATTAGTTTTTTAACAGACTAAATTATTTATGTTGTTCTTGAATAAAACTCGACTTCAATAGTTATGCAGTTATTGAACTACATGGTTGTAGCTTATTCAGAGTCATATCCTCAGATTTTAAGAGAACACATTTTTTTTTAAATAGTACGATACCTTGATCTTAAATAACATGGAAATCTGACACGCAAGTATGATGCCATACTTCCTAAAAAAGACGAAATCATTAAATCATTACAACAATACAGTAGAATGTTATCTCTGTGGGAATTTTTTCGATAGTAATTGAACAATAAAGAATTGATTTATGAATAACCTTATTGCCTTCATCATATTTTTATTTTCCCAAAATGATGTTTGAAAAATAGTCTTATAATCAGAGTCGTCCTATATTCGGGCCAATATGGTACTTCTTCTGTTACGTGCAAATTGGAGTCCACTCCGCAGATGAAGCTTGAAACTAGACTTGATTGACGTGGGAAGTGTGCACAAAGCCACTGAAGCGTTTGCATTTTGGGATTTGTAGTTCTGTGCAGTATTGTTTTAATCAGCGCTTCATATCAACAGGCCATTAATAACGATAATGTAAAAATGATCTCGCGGGCCGGATATGATTACACAGCGGGCCGGATGTGGCCCGCGGGCCTTGAGTTTGACACATGTGCCATAGATAAATAAAACTAGATCTGCATCCACGCTACGAACTTATGCAACTCTTACATGAAGATAAGTCTGCACAAACACGTCAGCTGGTCCCACAATGACATTTCCAGCATTCGTCCCACCTGTTCCAGTTTGCTTTGTTTACAGCTGCTGCGACCGAAATTAAACTGTTAAAAGACTCCGCGGACTGAATTGGATTTCAGCTCCTGCGCAGGTTGCCGTCACGACAAACGATAAGTCACCTTAAATTCTTAACCTCTCCCAACCCGCCGTGTCTTACAGCGGCAAACATTACAGGCACAATTAGGTTAGCCGAGCTTTGCTGGAAATTACGGGGAATTAAAGATTCGTCTGGTTGCGGTGGCATCATGCAACCAGAGGAAAACACGCATAAGAGGCTTAGAGGCGTTTCACTCCTTAATGTGATGGATGTCAACTGCTGGAGGCGGGAATAAACGGTTGAATACAGATATAAACCCCATAAAAGGTGCACGCAGCCGGCCTCTTTGTAGCAAGATAATCCAAACGACTGGGAACAAGTTCTTATATATGTGTTCTTAAAAGTTATTAAACATCACTGGACTGAAATTTATGAATATAATTGAAACTTTTCCAGGAAACACAGGAGACACTGAGCAGCTCTTCCACCCTGCAGATTAAAACACTGTTTGGACAAAAAAAAACAAACCCTTAATTGACTCTTAATGCTGCAGCGTTCAGATGTCTCCGATAAAGCGTCAGCTGCGTTTGGAAAGTAGTTCATGCCACACACTGTTGCAAACCCACACACACACGTCTGCCTTTTAACGCATATGTTGCCATAGTTACATCCTGCCCACCTGCCCTGTATAATCATGTTGGAATCCATGACATATTTTCTGAACAAAACAATATAGAATAAACACGTTATCATGTCTCACTCTTGTTTTATTGGATGAAGATGTTGTTGTCTTTCTCTGATCCACTTTGAAACTGAATCACTGTCAGTGGAAGAATTAAAAAAAGATTTACAACAATACTGTGAGACGACAAACCTGAAGGTTTTTATTAAAGACTGGATCAGAACTGGAGAGTTTTTTCAACACACAAAAATCCCTCAAAGGGTTTGAACTTAGTCAGCCACACTCTGCAGTTCCTCCACCGACCGCTAGAGGCTGCAGTTCCTCTACCGACCACTAGAGGCTGCAGTTCCTCTACCGACCACTAGAGGCTGCAGTTCCTCTACCGACCACTAGAGGCTGCAGTTCCTCTACCGACCACTAGAGGCTGCAGTTCCTCTACTGACCACTAGAGGCTGCAGTTCCTCTACCAACCACTAGAGGCTGCAGTTCCTCTACCGACCACTAGAGGCTGCAGTTCCTCCACCGACCGCTAGAGGCTGCAGTTCCTCCACCGACCACTAGAGGCTGCAGTTCCTCTACCGACCACTGGAGGCCGCAGTTCCTCCACCGACCGCTAGAGGCTGCAGTTCCTCCACCGACCACTAGAGGCTGCAGTTCCTCTACTGACCACTAGAGGCTGCAGTTCCTCTACCGACCACTAGAGGCTGCAGTTCCTCCACCGACCACTAGAGGCTGCAGTTCCTCTACCGACCACTAGAGGCTGCAGTTCCTCCACCGACCACTAGAGGCTGCAGTTCCTCTACTGACCACTAGAGGCTGCAGTTCCTCCACCGACCACTAGAGGCTGCAGTTCCTCTACTGACCACTAGAGGCTGCAGTTCCTCCACCGACCACTAGAGGCTGCAGTTCCTCTACTGACCACTAGAGGCTGCAGTTCCTCTGACCACTAGAGGCTGCAGTTCCTCTTCTGACCACTAGAGGCTGCAGTTCCTTTGTTTGCTGTCACAACACAACCCAGCACACACCACACCCTCACTGTCCTGTCTCTTTAAATGTCTTGTCTTTAAATGTTTCACTGCTGGTGTTTTTTGGTCCTCTCTGACAAAATCAGGATTTAGGATGTTAATAAAGACGTTAGAATTTACTGCCAGAAAGGACTGGTGAAGGTAGGGCTGCACGATTATGGAAAAAAATGATAATCACGATTATTTGGATCAAAATCACGATTACGATTATTAATCAAGATTATTCAACAATAAAAAATATTTTTTGTTCAGAATGTTATTTAAAATCACGATATGAAATATAACCAAGAAAGTATTGCATAAGGGATGGACAAATTATATAAAAGGCAATAGCATGAAACTTAGGCGGTCCTAGAGATTTTTGGCCATAAACACCAGCCTGTAAACATGTCTTAGCTTCAAGAACGCCCAAAGGCAGGTCACTACATTGTCCCCTACACTACAATTGTACATGGTCACGATTAATCACGATTTTCAAAATTTTAATCGTGGCAACCAAAAATCACGATTTCGATTATTTTTCGATTAATTGTGCAGCCCTAGGTGAAGGACACATTCACCTTTTGCACTCCTACAAAAAAAAAAAAAGTCTGCTATAAGATTAAATTGCACATACATACTACTGTATTTTCCGGACTATAAGCCGCTACTTTTGTCCCACGCTTTAAACCATGAGGCTTATACAGAAATGCGGCTTTTAGCTGCACAATAAATGCAACGAAAGGCAGTATGGATCTCAGCGTTCTGTGTTACCATACAAAAATATCAGCATGCCAAATAACAGGAAAGTAGTTGAACAGCGTCAACGCCATCTGAAGAGGAGGCTCCAGAGGGATCCAGTGTTTTACGAGGAGTACAACACCTTCATTAATGATCTGCTGGACAAAGGCTACACTGAAAGAGTTCCTGATGCGGAGCTGGAAAGAAGTGATGGCAGGGTCTGGTACATACCGCAACATGGTGTTTACCACCCAACAAAGAAAAAACTCAGAGTTGTGTTTGATTGTGAATGAAAGGAATGGTTGTGGTCCTGTATGAAGAAAGAAAAAAATAGCCAATCAGAGTGAAGAGAGCATGCAGCAACAGAGAAGATGGAGACAAGTCCAGTACATATCTGATCTGTTCTGGAAGCGCTGGCTAAAGGAGTACCTGCCTCTGCTACAGGAACGACAGAGATGGACTGGAGTCCAGAGGAACCTGGTTGCAGGAGATCTAGTTTTGCTTATGGACAGTACTGCACCTTGTAATTCCTGGATGATGGGACGTGTCTTGCAAACTTTTCCAGATCGCAAGGTATTTGTACGTCAAGTTCGGATCAAGACAAGGACCAGTTGCTTGGACAGACCCATATCCAAGGTGTGTTTGTTGCTGGAGAAGGAGGAGGCAGCATGAGGACGTTGCTGACCTCTAGGGATTTTTGTGTTTTCCAGTTTTAGCTGGACGAAGAAGGAATACTCATGGACTTGAACAATCTTTTGGACATTTTTTGCATTTTTTGAAATTGATATGATGATTTATTATGTCTCTTATTGTATTTGGAAATGTGAATTATTATGTGGGACCTAATAATTAGGGGCTGGTGTGTAAGAGACATACAGAGCATCACGGTGTTTGAGTGTGTGTGTGTGTGTGGGCGATGGGGGCGGTTCCCACCGGGAGTAGGCGTGTGTGCATGCGTAAAGGTGCGCTCTCACCAGGTGGTTTAGATGAGAGAGAGAGAGAGTCAGGGTTGGCAGCCGTCATTTTTGTTGACCGCTTTTGTCATTTTTCATACTCATTCATCACCTTTTTGTTATCAGTTAAATCCGCTGGTTTCTCGTTCCTACCATATACCCAATTTGTAGCGCTGTGACAGCCTGATGTTTTCTGCACAATAAATGCAACGAAAGGCAGTATGGATCTCAGCGTTCTGTGTTACCATAAATTATAGCGCGTCATACAAATATAAATCCAAGGATCCAACCTCACACTCTCCGGCTAAGGTAAATGTTGGTAGCCGCAACAAAATCTTTCAATGTAAATCTTATTTCTCAGCCTGGATACCGGTGGCTTATAGTCCGGTGCGGCTTATATGTGACAAAATATATATTTCGTATAAATTTTAGTGGGTGCGGCTTATATTCAGGTGCGCTTTATAGTCCAGAAAATACGGTAGATAGTTTTGCTAGACAATGGCACTAACCATGAATGTAAATGCAGACACAAAAAAAGAAAAAAGAACTGTGTTAAAGAGGACAGGAGGAGGACAGCAGGACGGAGGAGACAGAAGGACAGGAGGAGGACAGTAGGACAGGAGGAGGACAGGAGGACAGGAGGAGGACAGGAGGAGGAAAGGAGGACAGGAGGAGGACAGAAGGACAGGAGGAGGACAGGAGGACGGGAGGAGGGCAGGAGGACAGGAGGAGGACTGGGCTGGCATGTTCAGAAGGCTCTTTAACAGCCAAACTTCCTCAACTTTTTCAGCTTCAACTGACGAGCTCATTAGCCGGGTTGGCATCGACCCAGCAGCGTATCAGAGCGTATTACCTGCGGTCGCTCATCAGCAGCCCTCCGCTCGCTCAGACATAGACAGACTGTTGTCTTAGACAGCGCGGTCCTGGATGTCTCGGTTGTCTGTGATTGAGTAACGAGCGCACAATCAAATTCAGGAGACGCGGAGGCCACGGCGAGGTCAAACTTCAGCTGACTTTCTGGAAGTCTGCGTCCTGATACTTCTTATTTCTCAGCTCAGGTACTGCTGAGTGGCAAATAATATTATTTGACAGAAGGAGATTATGGTTGACGGTGAGCAGAAATGACTCAGAGTTAAAATCCCCCAGCAGCATTAGCACTCGCAGTCACTTTAGTTTCTCTCTCATCTCCGTCTCTGTCAGTGATTCATCTTTTACAAGAGGGTGAAAATTTCCCTGTTGCCTTCCACCTGGTTGCAGCAGACAGCCGTACCTAAATCCCACCCACATTTTTGCTCTAAATTACCAGTAATCAATCTGTTATTAGTTATCGCCTCATCCACAGTCTCAGACTCTTTCATTTTCTCCTGACAGTCGGCACTAAAACCGTGACTGACAAACTTCAGAAGTGGACTTGAAACGGCGCTGCCCGTGCAGATTACTCACACGTTAACTCGCCGGCGCTGCTGCGTGTTGGTGCGTAACAGGCGCCATTAATGCAGCGCGGCCATGCGTGACTTGACTTTCTCTCCGCAGCTGCCTGTCGTGGTCGAGTCCTCAGGACTCGGCTGTGTGAGTTTGAACCAGTCTAATCGCATTTGTTTAATTAAGCGCAGCTAATAGACTCTCCAGAAGATGGAGGCGTCTCACTGAAGACGGAGGAAACGCGCCTCAAACAGAGAGTAGCGGTCGTCACCGCAGTTCCCATGACTCTGGGATGGAGAGTCTGGAACCCTAACCCTAACCATGGAACAGGTTAAACACTGGATGGATGGATGGATGGATGGATGGAAGGATGGATAGATGGAAGGATGGACGGATGGATAGCTGGAGGAATGGATAGGTTGATGGATGGGTGGGCAGATGGTGGATGGTTGGATGAATGGATGGATGGATGGTGGATGGATGGATGGGTGGATGGATAAATGGATGGATGGGTGGATGATGGATGTATGGATGAATGGATGGATGGATGGATGGATGGGTGGATGGATTGATGGTGGATGGATGGGTGGATGAATGGATGTATGGATGGATGGATGGATGGATGGGTGGATGAATGGATGGTGGATGGATGGATGGATGGATGGATGGATGGATGGATGGATGGATGGATGGATGGATGGATGGATATGGATGGATGGATGGATGGGTGGATGGGTGGATGAATGGCTGGATGGATGGATGGATGGATGGGTGAATGGGTGCTTGGATGGATGGGTGGATGAATGGATGGGCAGGTGGATGGGTGGATGGATGGGGATGGATGGATGATGGTGGATGGATGGATGGATGGCTGGATGGATGGATGGATGGATGGATGGGGATGGATGGATGGATGGATGGATGGATGGTGGATGGGGTGGATGGGTGGATGATGGATGGATGGATGGGTGGATGGGTGGATGGCTGGATGGCTGGATGGATGGATGGATGGATGGGGTGGATGGATGGATGGATGGGTGGATGGGATGGATGGATGATGGATGGATGGATGTGGATGGATGGATGGATGGATGGATGGATGGATGGATGGAATGGGTGGGTGGATGGATGGGATGGATGGATGGATGGATGGATGGATGGATGGATGGATGATGATGGATGGGATGGATGGATGGGATGGATGGAATGGCTGGATGGATGATGGATGGGTGGATGGATGGATGGATGGATGGATGGATGGATGGATGGATGGATGGATGGATGGATGATGGGGATGGATGGATGGATGGATGATGGATGGATGGATGGTGGATGGATGAATGGATGGATGGATGGATGGTGGGAGGATGGATAGATGGATGGATGGATGGATGGGTGGATGGGTGGATGAATGGCTGGATGGATGGATGGATGGATGGGTGAATGGGTGCTTGGATGGATGGGTGGATGAATGGATGGGCAGGTGGATGGGTGGGTGGATGGATAGATGGATGGATGGATAAATGAGTGGATGAATGGGTGGATGGATGGGTGGATGGATGGATGGATGGATTGATGATGTGGGGATGGTGGCTGGAGGCTGGATGGGGTGGATGGTGGATGGTGGAGGATGGTGGAGGTGGCTGGATGGCTGGATAAATGGTGGCTGATGGGTGGCTGGGTGGTGGATGGATGGATGGATGGATGGTGTGGATGCTGAGTGGATGGAATGGATGGATGGACAGATGGATGGATGGATGATGGGGGATGAATGGGTGGAAGAATGGGTGATGGAATGGATGATGGATGGATGGAATGGCTGGATGGGTGGATGGTGGATGGATGGATGGATGGATGGCTGGGTGGCTGGATGGGTGATTGGCTGTGGCAGGGAGGATGGATGTGATGGATGGATGGATGGGGGATGGGTGGATGTGGATTGATGGATGTGGATTGGATGGATCTGGATGGCTGGTCATGTGGATGAATGGATGTGATGCTGGACATGGATGGGTTGGATGATGGATGGATGGAGGATGGATGGATGGATGGCATGGCTAAATGAATGATGATGGATGGCTGGATGGATGGATGGATGGTGGATGGGATGGATGGATGCTGGATGGATGGATGGAATGGATGGTGGTGGATGGATGGATGGATGGATGGATGGATGGATGGATGGATGGATGGCTTGGATGATGGATGGGCTGTGGATGGATGGATGGTGGATGGATGGAATGATGGATGGATGGAGGATGGATGGATGGATGGGTGGATGATGGATGGATGGATGGATGGATGGATGGATGGATGGATGGATGGGTGGATGAATGGTGGATGATGGATGGCTGGATGGATGGATGGATGATGGGTCTGGATGAATGGATGGGATGGGTGGATGATGATGATGGATGGATGGATGGATGATGGATGGATGGATGGATGATGGCTGATGTGGATGTGGATGGATGGTGGATGGATGGATGCTGGATGACTGGATGATGGATGGATGGATGGATGGGTGGATGATGGATGGATGGATGGATGGATGGCGTACCCAATGATTTCCAGCCGTGATGTCACATCTGACAGTGTTTTCCAGGTGACTTGGCATCTGCAGTAAATAATCTGTGACATTAGCATAAAAACGAGCTCCAACTTCGCTGTAACATGCTGTCGGTTTAATTAACCTTTAGCAGAAGTTTTCAACACCTGGCCTTGTTGCTCCCTCGATGTGCAGAGTGGAGTTGCTTTGCTTTTTGACGCAAGCTCCGCAACATTAACTGGGGGTTCACACCAAACAAATGACGTCAGCGGTTCAGAAGCACCTCTGGAACATCAGGCCGTTGGCGTCTTTCTGTTTCAGTTAGGTCTGCTGTCAAATTCATATCGCAATATTATCAATAAATAGAGTAGAACACATCGTTGTGAAGTTTTTTTTTTAAATTGGCTCTTTATAACATCATAGAGGACAGTATTTCCTTCAGTCTACAAGAGCAGGAGCTTCAGCGTTCATCCTGAAAGTGGAGGTTCATGACTGAGCAGCGAGGGCATTTCCTTGTTCCTACTGAGCACTTTGCTTCTGTTTCCAAGACTTCTTCAAAGAAATTCGGTTTTGACTGTGAGGGAAAAATGTCTGATCACAGTTCGATGGATGTCAACAACACATGATGGTGACACTTCATGGTAGACTGTTTTATAAATGTGGCTCCTACCAGAGACAGCTTGGAAGTCAGCTGTTCCAGGGCTAGAAGTATGATCAGTCAATATGATTAGTATCATCAGCTTTGCTGTTTCTTGACTGCAGATGTTTTCTGATTGAATCAGCATTTTACCATATTTGGCACATTTACACGTTTTATTACAGATATATGCAAAACAACAACAATGACAAAACTGCATGTAGAGACCAAAGGGCCAACATCCCCACTACAGGTCCAAGCAGACATCCTCCTGCTGTCAATCATCCTGCGTCTCGTGGCAGTAGTTTAGCTTGACATCAACGCTCATATATTGTTAGACGGCTAGCAACTAACAAGCCCCAGCAGAGCTCTACTAGCTGTCAGTTCAGCTCTACAAGCTGTCGTTTCAGCTCTGATGGCTGCCGTTTCAGCTCTGCAAGTTCTTGTTTCAGCTCTGCTCTCGCTCTCGTTTCAGTTATGGTAGCTTTCATTTCAGCTCTACTAGCTGTCGTTTCAGCTATGCAAGTTCTTGTTTCAGCTCTGCAAGTTCTTGTTTCAGCTCTGCAAGTTCTTGTTTCAGCTATGCTCTTGCTCTCGTTTCAGTGATGGTAGCTTTCATTTCAGCTCTACTAGCTGTCGTTTCAGCTATGCAAGTTCTTGTGTCAGCTCTGCAAGTTCTTGTTTCAGCTCTGCTCTCGCTCTCGTTTCAGTTATGGTAGCTTTCATTTCAGCTCTACTAGCTGTTGTTTCAGCTATGCAAGTTCTTGTTTCAGCTCTACAAGTTCTTGTTTCAGCTCTGCTCTTGCTCTTGTTTCAGTTATGGTAGCTTTCATTTCAGCTCTACTAGCTGTTGTTTCGGCTATGCAAGTTCTTGTTTCAGCTCTGCAAGTTCTTGTTTCAGCTCTGCTCTCGCTCTCGTTTCAGTTATGGTAGCTTTCATTTCAGCTCTGCTAGCTGTTATTTCAGCAAGTCTACTTCTTGTTTCAGCTCTGCTAGCTGTTGTTACAGCTCTGCTAGCTCTCGTTTCAGCCCTGCTAGCTGTTGTTTCACCTATGCTAGCTGTCGTTTCAGGTCTGCTAGCTGTTGTTTAAGCTCTGCTAGACCTCGTTTCAGCTCTGATTGCTCTCGTTTCAGCTCTGCATGCTCTCGTTTCAGTTCTGCCAGCTGATGTTCAGCTCTGCTAGCTGTCGTTTCAGGTCTGCCAGGTGTTGTTTCAGCTCTGCCATGCTCTCGTTTTAGCCCTGTAAGCTCTCATCTCAGTTCTGCTAGCTGTCGTTTCAGCTCTTCTAGCTGTCATTTCAGATCTGTTAGCGCTTGTTTCAGCTTTGCTAGCTCTTGTTTCAGCTATGCTAGCTCTCATTTCAGTTCTGCTAGGTGTTGTTTCAGCTCTGCTGCTGTTTCAAGCTCAGCTTGCTGTCATTTCAGCTCTGCCAATAGTCACTTCAGCTGTGCAAGCTGTCGTTTCAACTCTGATAGCTCTCGTTTCATCTATGCTTGCTCTCGTTTCAGTTCTGCTAGCGGTTTTTCAGCAATGCTAGCTCTCATTTCAGTTTTGCAAGTGTTTGTTTCAGCTCTGCCAGCTGTCGTTTCAGCTCTGCCAGCTTTCATTTCAGCTCTGCTAGCTGTCGTTTCAGCTATGCTAGCTCTCGTTTCAGTTCTGCTAGCTGTTGTTTCAGCTCTGCTAGATCTCGTTGTCATGGCCTGGAGCTGCCATGATCATTTTTCTGTGGTTTTTCTGTATATTCTGTGTGTTTTGTCAAGTTGGCATCTCTCCATGTCTCTAGTGCTTCCTGTTTTACTTTGAAGGTCTGTCTTGTCCCCGTTGTTTTCAGTTTTGCTTCCTTCCCCTTGTCAAGCCTGATTGTTCACACCTGCCTCTCGTTTGTTCCTGTGTGTTTATAAGTCCTGTCACTCCCTTTCAGTGTGCTGTCCATTGACGTCTCTATGCCCTGCATGCCTTGTCCTCGTGTTCACTGTTTACCTCTCTTCATGCAGTTAAGTGAAGTTTGGATTTTGTATTTTTGTATTTTTGCATTTTTGAGTTTAGAATTTTTGAATTAAGAGCCTTTTGTTAAATAAAGACCTTTTTGCTTTTTTTTTTTTTTAATCTCCTGCATTTGGGTCCTCCTTCCACTCCCCTCCCCATTGTGACACTCGTTTCAGCTCTGCTAGTTCTCGTTTCGTCTATATTAGCTTTCGTTTCAGCTCTGCTAGCATTTGTTTCATCTATGCCAGCTCTCATTTCAGCTCTGCTAGATTCCTTTCAGTTCTGCTAGCTGTCATTTCAGCTATGCTATATCTCGTTTTAGTTTTGCTAGCTGATGTTTCAGCTATGCTAGCTCTCAGTTCAGCTCTGACAGCTCTTGTTTCAACTCTGATAGCTCTTGTTTTAGCTCTGCTAGCATTCATTTCATCTATGCTAGCGCTTGTTTCAGTTCTGCCAGCTCTCGTTTCAGCTCTGCTCGCTGTCGTTTCAGCTCTGACAGCTCTTGTTTCAGCTCTGCTTGCTCTCGTTTTGTCTATGTTAGCTCTCGTTTCAGCTCTGCTAGCTCTCGTTTTGTCTGTTAGCTCTCGTTTCAGTTTGCTAGCATTCTTTTTATCTATGCTAGCTCTCATTTCAGTTCTGCTAGCATTCGTTTCATCTATGTCAGCTGTCATTTCAGCTCTGCCAAGCTCTTGTTTCAGCTCTGCTAGCGTTCGTTTCAGAGGTCTTTACGGTAACGACACTTGAAATGAGGATGCTCGAACATATTTGATTTAGAATGAGTATAAAGTAATATTAGTTGTCGTTCCAGCTACCTGCTGGATTCCCAGCGCTGCTCGTTCTGCTGAACAGAATGAAGAAAAAGAGGTTTGACTCGGTCTTATACGGTCTGTGGTGTAGATGTGAGTGATTCAGTTCAGTAACTCATTATTACAACATGTGACATGTAGCTTCCTTTAAAAAAAAAAAAGCTTGATTAATGTGATTGTAGGCTTTAAACATTATCAGTTTTTCGGATTTAAGATCTCGGTTTGATGACTGGTCCGATCATCTAAGGCTGTCTGGCCAGGAATTTACAGATGCAGATTCCTCTAACATCTGGGCAGCTGCCACCAGCGCTCAGCTGATGCTCTCCACATGTACAAGGTGACACTCGTTCGCATCGCATGCTAATTACACTTCTGAGCTGCTTCCCTTTGCCCGGCTGACTGACATCCCCTCAACAGCTGGAGGCGTGTGCGCTCTGGAGCTGCCGCTGTGGGTTGGCTTTTATCGCTCTGATTGGCTCTCATCTCCGCCGTCCTCCGCAGATAAAGATTAATAGTGTTTTGTTGGAGAGGTGATCTTTTGTCTTGAAGCTGAAAGAAGCGCTGAAAGGAGGAGCGAAGGGAGGCAGAAAAGCCCAAATTTCAGTGTCTGTTTCAGTCCTTCCCCTGGATGAAACCAGCAGACCCAGGAATCTCTGGTGATCTTTAAAGGTTAAGCAATTATAAAAGAGTGACTGAAGAAAGTTGCAAAGGCTAACCACAAAACCGGAGCACAAAAAACAGCGGCAGAGCATTCCAGATTTAGACGAGACGTCTGCCTTTTAGCTCTTGGGCATCTCTCTGAGACAAATTACTTTCAGTAGTCAATAGCCTGTAATTAAAATATACCCTCTTGATGGAGAGGCAAAAGTGTCTCTATTTAGTTATGGGTTGGAAAGATTAATTCTGGGGTGTATAACCCTTGTAATTTTCCAAGTGCTGTTTATTGTTTTCGGGGAGGGGGTGGGGGGGGGGAATGCAGATGATTAAAATGTCTCAGCTCAAGGTCTGCTTTGATTTGTTTACACTTCACACATATTGTGTTTTTGTGGTTTACATGCGCTCCCGTTTCACGCCTCGGCTGCATAGATGCACACTGACAGTTTTGCATTTGGAGAGCTTCCTCAGTCCTCCGCTGCTCTAATAACGTCTCTGTGTTTGCATGCAGAGGTCACGCTCTGCTGTTTTTCCACGTTTAAAACGCTGGCTGGGTTGAAGCATTTTACACAGTAAAGAGCGGAAGACACCTGATGGGTTAGGATACGATTTTCTTTCTTTTTTTTTTTCAGAACATGACTCTAAAAACTGGAGTGAATCAGTGAATCACTTCTTGGCTTTTACTCAGAAAGGACTTTAACAGGAACTGGGTTTGGAGACCAGACCGGCATCCTACAGGGGCGAAAAGAAAAACTGAAACTAGCAAATCAGCGTCGGCCCACTTGAACGATGATTCGCCACTGAAATCCAAGACGGGAAAAAGTACGTTGATGACAAGGGAAGACCGCTCTGCGCTGAAGTCTGACACCTGAGATTCATGGGCTTGATATTATTTATAGCACATGTGTCAAACACAAGGCCCGCGGGCCAAATGTGGCCCGTCACGTCATTTTATGTGGCCCTCGAGAGCTTGGGCATTATTGGCTTAAATTTTAAAACAATATTTTAAGACTTAAAATAAGCTTACGCCGCTTTAAAGCGCATATTGACAATAAACTACATCTCCCATCATGCATTTCGTCATTATCCACAACGATAACAGTAGCTATGAGCAAGATGATTTTTCAGAACTGATGGACTAAAGAAAAACCTTTAAAAACTAAGGAAGGCAGTTTCATGAACGATGGGAAAACAATTACAAGTTTGTATCTCAAGGTGAAATAACGGTATGTCTTTTGTGTTATGAGGCGGTGTCAGTCATGAAAGAGTTTAATCTACGTAGGCATTTTGACAGCAAACACGGAGCTAAGTATGCTAAATTTAGCCTGCAAGAAAAACATAGAACTGCTTCTGCTTCTGAAACCAAGGTAATGGATACTCTTACAACCACAAACCCTGAGTTTAATATAATAATAAGTTAAATATTTGAAACTTGAATATATAATAAATACAGAAACTGTTATTTAACAATATAATAAGGTGTAGTTTAATTTATTTTGATTTACATTGCATTTTGTTACATTTATGTTGTCAATCAGGCCCTTCATGGGCAACCATGATGCTGATGTGGCCCTCAGTGAAAATGAGTCTGACACCCCTGGTTTATAGACTCGTCTTTGCACAATTTTTACATAATTGTTCTGGGAATATGTGCAATAAAAACAAGGTGATTAAAGCAGGTGGTCCATGCACAGAAGCTGCAGTCACGGGTCCGATTCCTGGCCCGTGACCCTTATTATATTACCCTCATTATTGTTATAACATAACAAGATAACTGCTCATTTCATATACTCATTTGGAAAAGTTCTGTCTCTGAAAAGTTTAGATCAGTTTCTAATTTGCAGAACAAATTATTCACAGAAAAGCAAAAAGAGTGGTTATAATATTGATGTTTCTGCGTGAAACAGAAAACATTTGAGAGCCACTGACGGGATTAGAAGTACGTGGCACAGATCTGGTTTAGGGAACATTCAGACTACAAGACTTCAGGCCCGACCTCAGGCCAGCCAGTCTGCTGCCTTTTTTTTTTTTTTTCTTCTTTTTTTTTTACTATTTCTTTAGTCATATTTTTTGTCTTTTCTTTTCTCTGCTCTGTTCAAAAATATAGACGACCTAAAATTTTAAGTAGACAGCCTAAAATACTTTACTGTACTTTTCAGTAGCGAGGCTTCACTCTGTAGGCTGTGGAGATATATATATATATATATATATATATATATATATATATATATATATATATATATATATATATATATATATATATATATATATAAACAACTTATATAATAACAACTTTCAGCTCCTAAAGGGAGATACCGATAACCAATAACACACACATATACCTAAGATCATTACATCAATACTATGAACAAAATCAAAAATAGTTTGGACTCTTTAAATGAACAGATATTTATTTTTTCCAATGAAAAACTATTATCAAGCCTCTCAAACATTTTCATAAAGCTATCAAACAAACCTATTTGATATCTCACATCAACTTAAATAAGCTGCGTTACTGACTGATATAAAAAAAAAAAATAAAGGCTCCTTGAACTGATGGAAATACATGCATCAGAATTACAAACTGAAAAAGATTAACAGTTAAAGGATTTTGGCTTGTGGTTCCATTTAAATTAATACCTTTAATTAAAGTTAATGAGGTTCAGTGATTTTTTTTTTTTTTTTTTTTTTTATCTCATGGAAGCTTTAGATGAGAGAGGGGAGGGGAGGGGAGACTGCTGCTGGCTTACGCACGTTAGCATTAGCTTCCGTTAGGCTCTGTTAGCTCACGTTGGCGCGATTTCAAAACTCCATGGAAGCGATTATTATGTTGTAGGTGGCTGATCAGGTTTTATGTATTAAAGCTTGTGCTTCCCTCCTTGTAGAATTCACTCGGAGGATTCGTCACAAATAACCACCAAACTATCTTCTTCTGAAACTTTAACGAAGTTTCACGCCGCCATGTTTGTTGTGATCAGTACGCTGCATTCAAGGTGTAACGTAAATTCTGACGTTCCCTCATTTGCTAGTCGTCTTTTCAGCCTTTTCTATTTTTTTCTTTTTTTATGTGTAACATGTGGAAAAATACTGCAAATATCAATTCAAAGTCAGCAACTACCAAAATTATGACCGAGTTAACAAGTTGTTTTCTGGCATGAAGGGGTATTCTTGATTTTCCTTATTGAGAAATTGTTTTTCTGATTATGCCGACGTCACTTGAACATAACATTCACTGCCGCTAATTCAAGACACAGAGGGAGCGAGGCACTGCTGTGTTGACTAAAATATATGTTGTCGGGGCTATTTGTTGTGATATCGGAGTTATCGGAATGACGTCATAATTTCCTGTTATCGGCCTGATAATTATCGTGCACTCCTAATATAAGCTAAAGACAGTGGTGATGGTCGAGGTTTCAGAGAGTCAGATGAGCAGCAGAAAAGTCTAGCTTGTCGATTACAGCACCACGAAGACGAATACAAAGAGCTCAATAAACTACGAAGCCTCTAATCGCCTGAAATAAATGACGGTGCTGAGTGGATTCATCTGAGCCGAGACTTTCTGACTGAAAAAGCGAGAAGTGGAGTGAAACTGAAGCACCTACCTGTCAGAAACTCTGGCGTCTTCAGCACTCGGCCTGCAGAACGCTGTTTTATCTGCAAATGTAGCAGAGACAGACGTCTCTGAAGTCAAGACAAATATGTGTAGACTGAGTTGTGAAATTGTCCTGATAATTGATTAATTACTGAGTGTTTTCTACCAAAGAGACCGAGTCGGGTCTTGAGCTACTTCAAGGCTCCAGATTAAGAAACAGAGAGTCGTGTAATCTGAACAGCCCAGTGATCCGCCGACTCTGACAGGTGGCCTGAATCCAGCCTGGGGACCGTGGTGATACGGGCCTGGACCCGACCCCAGCTCGCACCGGGACCATCTCAAAAGCGATCCAGGCTTCTCAGGTTTACCCGGAGGTTTCCGTATATCTGAGAGTCGCTGGGTTGCCTGCCCGTTTAGAGACGCCCCGCCGTGTCTCGTTTGTTCTGGGACTGTACATTTAAAAAGGCTGAGTGGAGTCAAATACTGACTTCTGAACTCGACTTCTCCTTGTGTGCGGTTCAAATCTCTTCTGAAACCCTCTGAGCTGTTTCCCCACAGCCTCCACTCAAAGCTCTCTGGGCTCAGACTGAAGCTGAGAGCGAGAGCTTAACGTTAGTCAACAACAAAAACAAAAGCCTCAGGCTCGGAGGTGGTCCTCAAGTTAAATTCAGATTTTTTTTTTTATTTTTAAATAGCTAAAATCATCTGGCCTCAGGAGCAACTGTCATCTTCTTCTCACAAATTACAAGATTATTAAACTTTGTAAGCAGGTGACTCAGATTATCTGCGCTATCATGTCATAGTTCTCATCAGGTCATCAGATTAGATTAGAATAAAGCACGTCTAATCTAATCTTATCTAATCTAATTTAATCAATACACTTTACAATAGAGCCTGCAACAGTATTTTTATAGGTTGTTTTTTTTTTTTACATGTCATAACTGTGATACCCTAAACCATTGATTCCCAAAGTGTGGGCCGTGACCCCCTGGTGGGCCGTCGTGGGACTGCAGGTGGGCCGTGAGATGGTCATTAAAATTAAACAAATGTGTTTTAAATCCTCGATCTTTTTAAAATATGTTTTTAATTACTGTAAAATATTCATGAGATGATTTAAAAAAACACTTAAGAAGTAATAAAACAAACCAGTTAAGTGTTTTCTACTGTCATCTTAACTTAATATGACAAGTGTCACCTTATTTGTTGACCCCTTACATTAATATCAGATCATAGTTCCTGGTCCTGTATGTTGATCACAGTTGTGATTAAAGGTTTCGGTGGGCTGTGGAGATTTTTCACATTCCAGTTTGGCCCTTGGTATTCTGAAGTTTGGGAATGGCTGCCCTAAACCTTTTTTTTTTTTTATATTAATTACACGCATTAAGTGATTTAAAGGTTATTGAATTATTTTTCTAATGAATCAATAAAGTCTAATAAACCTCCTGGACTCCTCCTGAGTAAATGTATGTAACATTTCAAACATTTGCAAGGACGTTTTGTGTTTGTGTCTTCTTGTTCGTGATTTCATTGAGCCCAGAGAGGAAGATGAGGGTGACTGTGATGAGGAGTCTCATCCTCTGAGACCTGCTACAGCGGTACCAGAGCCTGGTCCGAGGCCTGGTCCGGGCCTGGTCCCAGCCCGGTGGAGGCCCCGCTCACCCTCAGCGGTCCTCCTCCTCTCTGACTCCCAGAGCCGAGGACTCGCCGGTCCCCCTTGTGGCCGCAGTCGGTACTGCGGCGCATTTCCTCTGCGAGGCAGCCGCGTGAATTGTTGCATCAATCAGAGGCTGCACTGAAATCACCAGCTGTTGTCCGTAATGATGAAAACATCCCCAACTTAGCATGAATTTATAATTAAGCAGCAAAAGCAGGTTTGAATCTCTTTACTGGAACTTTTCGATTCCCATACAGCCTCCCAGGAGAGAACTGGTGTGAATCTTATGCAAAGATTATGAGCGTGTTTCTGTGAAAGTGTGATTTTTTTTTTCTCTTCTTCCTACCCCTTCGTTTTTTTGTGTGTGTGCATATCTCAGATACTTCATAGCGAAACTTTTGTGGAGTCCCAAAACCCACAACAAATGAACTTTTCGGAGAAGCATTTGTACATATCAGTTACAATAAGAGCTCCGGTGTCCCCGCTTCTCCTCTGATCGGTTCCAGGATCTTCTCCAGACCGGATCCACCGTCCTCCCGCAGCTCAGCTTCCTTTATCTGCCTAAACTACCTCCATATTCGATCCGGGGTGTAAATGAAGTGCAAATGTAAAACTAGATCGGTGCAAAACTTGTAAGTAAACAGCTGCGTTACCTGCGGGATCCTGCGCACCTGCGGCGGCAAACCGTCACCTCCCGCACCCGGACGGAACCAAAGCACGTACAGAAGTGCGCCGAGACCCCTCCACCACCCCCACCAAAAAAGAAAAAGAAAGAAAAAAAAATCAAATACACAAATAGAAAATAAAAAGAAGAGGAACAGAAAAATCACCGAAAAGTAAAACAGAACAAATCCATTTACGCACGGCGCTTTTTCTACTTTTTCTTTTAAATTATTTTTTTTAAATCTAGTTTTTCTTCGTCTAAAAATGTATAAGTGAAAACAGGAATCCCCAACCAGCGCGGGTCGCTTCTCTTTTCACTGAATTTAATATGTTCTTGATTAAGACAATTACATTTGATTTAGTTCAGTCGCTCCGGCAGCCGAGACTCTCCCGCCTGTTTTCAGGAGGAAATAAAGACACATTTAAACATATCCTGACTTCACTTTTTTTTCCCTCTAAAATCCAAATGTGGAATTCAACGTATTTGCAGCCGAAAATGAATTTAATAGAATTTAAAACGAGACAAACGCATTTAGAGACGTGAAGGTGGAAATTAAAGCTTATTTCTCTGCTTTATCTCATCTCTGCGCCTCCGGTGATTCAGCTTCTAGCTGTGATCTTCCAAAAAATATACAAGAAAATAATAAAACAGAGAGATATCATACATATAAATATTAAGTCGTATCTTATAAAACTGCTTTATAAACATGCAGATTTTATTTTTACGGTTAGGCCCGCGGCGCGTTCAGAGACGAGAGGATGAGGAGGATCTGCGGGTGTGGATGAGGTGACCAGAGTTGGAGGAAGTATCCAAAGAATAAAAAATGATAATAATTAAACAACAAGAGATGAAACAAAACTGATTCTCGTTAAGAAATGAAACATTAAAATAATAATTGAGATATTTTTCACCATGGACCTTGTTCAAATCAGCGAAATTAATTAAACAAGTCAGTGAAATTCAAGTGTGTTTTAGATTTCAGACGTAATTATCTGCAAAGTTATTTCACTCTCTGGCTTTTAAACAAACCAAACCAACGCATCCGCTTTTATTTTTATTTTTATTTTATAGAAGCTCTGATGCAGATGGGCTGAAGGCTTCAGATTCCTCTCAGGTGGAAATAGAAAATCAGCTCTGGATGGATTTGGAGTAAAAACCAGCGCGTCTTTAGCTGAGTTTCCCCGCGTCTTCCCCTTCTTGACATGCAAACATGTGGCGTGTAAATATGAAAATGAATGAGTGTGAAAGCTCTCCTCTCTCTCTCTCTCTCTCTCGCTCTCTCTCTCTGTGCGTGCGCCTGTGCGCGTCCCCGGAGAGCGGCGCGTCGGAGAGGAGCGGCTGTAAAAAACCAAAGTGGGGCAACGAGACAAGCTGCGCCACAGCTGGCAAATCATCGATTTGAGCATCAGCAACGGGGAGGGGCGGTTCGTTTACCTGCCACCCTCTCAAAGCAGCCCTCCTTCCTCGCGTGCCGCCACTCTCCCGCGCTCTGCTTCACCTCCGCTGCCCGCAGCGCGCACTTTTCCTGCTCGCGTTTCTGCGCTCCATCGCTGCGTGCGCTCCCGCGGCTCCGACCTCCGCCGGCGCGGCTTCCTCAAGACCACCCTCCTCCTCCTCCTCCTCCTCCTCCTCCTCTCCCACCTCCTTTATCACCCCGAGCCGTCGGACTTTTGACTCTTGAAAACAGTTTTTCCTCCCGCAGAGCCCCTTTTTTTCTTTGGTTTTTTTTTTGGATCTGCCGTCGTGGAGCGCAGACTAGAGGTTCTTCAACTTTTGATGGAAAACGGGAGGTCGGGCCACTGCTGACTTGAAAAGGTACTGATCTGTCTTTCTCTGCTTACCCCTTTTATTTTATTTTTGGTTTTATTTCACGTTTAATTTCACGTCAAAACGGGAGCGCTCTCGCGCGGCACCCGAACCTTCACCTCCCCGAACCCGCGCGGCACGAAAGTGTCACAGAAGATTTAACCCGTAAAGAAAATCTGTTAAAAAGCTGAATTTTAATCTTTCTGCACTTCCCCGGAGCTTTTTTCTTTTCTCTTTAATCTGAAATGGGCGGGCCTGCACCTTATTTCTGCACAAATAAACGAAAGCGTCGTGATGTTGGAGGGGGGGGGGGGTTAAAGTACACCATCCTTCTCCTGAGGGCAGCAGGGGTGATGCAGCCTCCTGAGCCGGGATGCTCTTCTTCCTTTAAGTTGTCTTCGGATCAAATTGTGGACCCTCTCTCCGTTTAAAACCGGGCCTTTTACCGTCGTCCCCCCCGCCGCGCGGAGCTGTCACCCATCAGCTACTTTTTTATATGGCCATTTATTAGGTCGTTTCTTCTCCCCCCCCCCACCATTTAACTGCGCCTCAGCTTGATTACGCGCTTTCAATCAGGAAAGCAGCTCAGACCGGACTGAAACGGGCTGAAAGCAGCAGCCGGTGACCTCCTTCCTTCTCTCCGACGCAGAGATGCTGATCGGCTCGTGGCTGATAAAGTCATTTCAGGTGCAGCTCAGACACGGAGAGCAGAGAGCAGTTATGAGAAGACGTATTGGCGTCTTTAAAAAAAAAAAAAAGAAGTGTGTGGGCACCGGTGCTCTGCGGTTTACAGCCTTTTTTTTTTTTTAAAGGTTTCACTCTCCGCGCGCTTCAGAAAAAGAGCTGACATTTCTCACTGCTCACACACATCAGATTATTAAAAAGGGCCACTGATCCTGAAATAATCTCGCCACCTTGTCATCTTGGTGTTTTCCTGTTGTTGTCAGGACAAGTGTCTCTGCAGAAGTCACGTGCAGTCGCGAGATAAAGCGCTTGTGCATGTGAGGAAACAGGTTATGGCGCAGCGCCGGTGATTTTTCTCCTTTTATCTTTGCAGATCTGTGGCAGTTCAAGGTGCTGCGGCTTATCTGGTCAGTGCCTGTGAATGCAGCTACACACCACACACACACACAACCTTTTCCGGTCTCGGGCTGCCATGTGTCACTTCTTGTAAAAGTAGTCAGACAAGAAGAAAAAGCCTGAACGGCTCAACTTCTCGGTATTACTCCTGCGGCCCCGAGCGTTCACGTTCTCGTTCTCTTCTTATCAGGTTGTGGTTGGGAAAGTGGCACACAGAGAAAAAAAAAAAAACAAAACAAAACAAAAACTTGTTTGGCAGGATGGATAAGAATCAGGACGTGGTCATCCGGATCCAGCGGTGCGTCCCGAACATCTGTGATCGCAGCCTGAACGACCCCGCTGTGACCTTACAACGTCTCCATCACCGGCCTTCCTCCTCCTCCTCCTCCTCTTCCTCCTGTAACCTCGTTTGATTTGTTTTCATTACTAATCGAAACTGCGCGCGCTGCATTTACTGTACAGTCGTCGCGCGCTGGCAGGAAATCGGCTCGTCGCGTCTTTTACTTTGAAAAACCAGCCCCGTCGGCGGCGTCCCCCCCCCCCCCCCCCCCCCCCCCCCCCCCCCCCTGGTTCTGGGGGCTCGAAAAGTTCGTCCCGTAAACCCCCCGAGAGACCAGTTAGAGCACATGTGTCAAACACACGGCCCGCGGGCCAAATGTGGCCCGCCACGTCATTTTATGTGGCCCTCGAGCGCTTCTGCATTATTGGCTTAAATTTTAAAACAATATTTTAAGACTTAAAAAGCGCGTATTGACAAAAACTACATCTCCCATAATGCATTTTGTCGTTACCTATAACAGTATATCAAGACCATTTTCAGAACTGATGGATTTGAGAAAAACCTCTACAAACGAACCCCAACATGTCAAAGAAAAGAAAAAATGATGCAGAAGGAAGACCAGTTTAATAAACGACGG
Organism: Hirundichthys speculiger; assembly: GCA_018398805.1. Taxonomy (NCBI): domain Eukaryota; kingdom Metazoa; phylum Chordata; class Actinopteri; order Beloniformes; family Exocoetidae; genus Hirundichthys; species Hirundichthys speculiger. Next base: position 190,862 of record JAGFBZ010001678.1, read on the forward strand.
GAAAACAGTTACAAGTTTGTATCTCAAGGTGAACAAAACAGAATGTCTTTTGTGTTACGTGGCGGTGTCAGTAGTGCAAGAGTTTAATCTACGTCAGCATTTTCACAGAAATAAACACAGAAACCGTTATTTAACAATATAATAAGGTGTAGTTTAATATATTTTGATTTACATTGTATTTTGTTACACTCATGCTGTCAGTCTGGCCCTTCGAGGGCCACCATGACGCTGATGTGGCCCTCAGTGGAAATGAGAGGCTCGCCGGGGCGCACAAGTTGTTTTTTTTTTGCCCTTAAACGACAGACGACGCCTTGTTGCTTCGCTCCAAAAAATCAAAATTGCTCAGATGCTTCCAGAAACATAAAACGAAAGCGTCTTGCACAACAACCTCGAGTCTGGAGCTGCAGAGAGGTTTGCTGGGAGTTCAGAGCCGCGGCTGATATCTCGGCTAAAACCATTAATCGTCTTTCTTTACCACCTCGATAATTATCTCTGTGGCAAAATAACAGCTCAGCAAACAGTGAAATTATACCTGTGGCGGGGAGCGGAGTAAATACCTGTTTAGCTGCCAGCAAATGTATTTATTAGTCTGTCGCCAGTAAATAAGAGGCCTGTCTCGTTTTTTTAATGTGCGGCTCTTTGGGGATTCCACCCGTGTGCCCCCCCTCCCCCCCTTCCCTGCATGAAATAGCTCTGTTATGTCTGCTAATAGAGGAGAAAGATAACAATGATTCCCTGCTTCTTCTTTTTTTTTTCTTCTTCTTCACAAAGACGTGTTGCAACTCGTTTGGAAAAAGTAAAAAAGGTGGCGAGTTAATAAAGATTTCAGCATTCCAGCCCCCCCACCCCCCCCGTCAGTTACAGACATGCCACCCTGGGTGATTCAGGAGTTGAGGCTGCTTTTGTCGTTATCTGGAAAGTTTTGTTGTTCTTTTTTTTTTAGCGGTTATGTTGTCGCAACATGTTCGACCGCATTCACGTCCCTTCGCTCTGCTCATCCAGATTCCTCGGCCCCCGTCTGGGTTGGAGATTTAAGAAATAAATAAATGAAAAAAGAGGAGGAGAAGAACAAGAAGAAGTCCGTCATGTTGGTTTTGTCACGCTTCTTCTTCTGCTCTTCTTATTTATCGCGCTTCACGCGACTGTAACAAATATCATTTAAGGATGCATATGCATTTCAAGTTTTCATGATTCAAATCACATATGCTTGGTTGAGAGGAGGGGGGGGGGGGGTTCATTGTCTTTTATTCCTCTGCTTGTCTTTATCCGATCTGTGTAGGTTTTTCTGCATCTTTTGTTCGGCGATTTAGAGGAAAGCGCATCCCGCTAAGATCAGGTTGTTAATACCCACCCACGTACCCCGACCGAACAATATCAACAGATACTCCATTATCTGCTTCCGTCTGACACACACAAACACACACACGCAGGCGCGCACACACGCGTATGGCTTATCAGCTGCGGATAGATGATGCATCCTTTGACGAGGGATTAAATAGGCAAAGAAAAATATGTAGATAAAGACGGGCATCTTTCCGTCTGCGCCTCGTACCCGGCAGCGTTCTGCGTTCGGCGGCGGCGTCTCATCACCTGGCCCTCCTTTTTCCTCAACGCCCCCCCTGCTTCACAGGGCGAGGTGGCGCGCCCTTCACCGCCTCTCGGGCGCCGCAGGCCGAGGCCGTCCCTTCTGGCCCCGTCCGTCCCTCACAAAGCCGTCTTCAGTGCGTCGTCCTCTGGCTCAGACACCCCGGACTTGCGTGACTCTATTAATTGTTTATTTGTTGCCATCCACGAGGCAGAAATTAGACTTTGATTATTCGGTCATGTGATGGCCGCAGGTCCAGCGCGCAGCGACGGAAAAGTCATTTCTATTTAAAAAAAAAAAAAAAAAAAAAAAAAAAAATGGCTGTTGATTTCTTGATGACTAATTGGTTTTCTGATTCAATAAAGGAGAGAAGGCTGAGGGCGGAGGGTTCACGGTGGATTTCAACCTGCAGAGTTCATGTGTTTGTTTGTATGTGGGGGGGGTGGGGGGGGGGGGGGGGTGGGGGGGGGGGGGGGGGCTCGTCTCATACAGAAACCTTCCGGGCGGATGTTGGCGTGGGGGAGCTGCAGCGTGTACAGTGCACGCCACATGAAGCGAGCGGCGGCCCGTCGAGTAGAGAGCTGCATCGAGGTCCCGGGGTGCGCCCTCCTCCGCGGGCCGGTCTGAACCGGCATCGGGCCCTTCCTGTCAGCAGACCGCTCGCCCCGCGTCTATTTCTGTCGGCTTCATGTGATTATAAAACAATTAAGCACTTAGGAGCCGACTCTCAGTTCATTACATCCCTCCGTCTCGTTCCCTCCGTCCTGCCTCCTCCCGAAAACCCCCCGAACCCCCGCGAGAAACGCAGAAAATCACCTCCTTCCAGGAGGCTCCTCCGTCAGGGAGCGTGAATAAACGCCGCTGAGCCCCGCGGAGGTGAACGCAGGTCTCGAGCGGGGAAATCTGTCCGTTTAAAAAAAAAAAAAAAAAAAAAAAAAAAAAACATTTCTGAGAAGACGAGACCTGGAGAGGAGAAAAAGAGAAGATGACGCATCGCAGATTAGCTCCGTCTATTTCAAAGCCTGACTGCATTTTGAAACTTTTCTGTTGAGGTTCAAAAAAAAAAAACACAAACAAAAAAAAAAAAACAAAACACCTTCCTTGTTGCTTGAACGCTTCAGGGATGTTGAGACCAGAAACCCATCTCATTTTTCTGTCGTTTTTTTTTTTTTCAACAGCCTTGTGTTCATCCCTTCCCCGTACGGTTAGCGTCTGGCGGCGTTCCTCGATCGTTCCTCGACAGATTATTAAATCCTCCGCAGCCTTTAATAATACCGTTATCTATACGAGCTGCTGTTTTTTGTTGCGGATGTGAATTGTGGGAGACACTTGGAGCAGCGACTAACGTGTATTAGCAACCAAACAATCCTATTAATGCCCATTAGGAGCATCAGGGCGGCGAGCATGAAGACATCACAGCCACCTACGTGCGGGAGTCGCCTCCACGCGCCAAATAAAGACTGATACGTCTTCTTATTTCCATCTTCTGGCCTCTTTTGTACGTTGGCTCTTTAAAGGAGGGACGCTAATAAAACAGTTTTTTTTTCTTTTTTGTGTCTGCATGGTTAGTGCCATTGTCTAGCAAAACCATCTACTGCGTATATGCAATTTAATCTTATAGCAGACTTTCTTTGTGTGTAGGAGTGTGAAGGGTGAATGTGTCCTTCAGTCCTCTCTGGCAGTAAATTCTAACATCTTTATTAACATCTTAAATCCTGATTCCATCAGAGAGGACCAAAAAACACCAGCAGTGAAACATTTAAAGACAGGACAGTTAAAGAGACAGGACAGTGAGGGTGTGGTGTGTGCTGGGTTGTGTTGTGGACTGTGTTGTGACAGCGAACAAACTCAGAGGATGAACACCTTCTACCAAGCTATAGACCTGTATATGGAGAACTGATGTAAACATTATTGATTGATTGTGTTGACAGTAGAGGGGGGGTGTTGGGGGAGGGGTGTAAAGAGTAAATGTGTCCGTGTCCATATAGACCTCCCGGGTTTTTTTTTTAAACGCAGCAGGCCGGTTACCGGCGGTTTGAAAACAGAAAGGTGAGCGCGGCAGGAGTCGATCCACCTCCAGTCTGTCGCGTCATTTTTCATGATTTCTTTACAAACGTGGCCATCAGGCACAAACAAGAAAAAAAAAAAAATCCTGCCCGAACAATCGCGCTGGTGTACAAGCCGTCAAAGCCGTCGTGGGCTTGTAAAAACCCACCTCGAACAGCTAAATCTGCATTCAGCACGCGATTATGACAGCGCGCAACATAGTATTTTTAAACAGGCTTTCTGGGCTTCAAAAAGCCATTTTTCCCTCTTTTCTGTCTGCTACAAAAACCGAATATGTTAATTGATAATCAGCAGTGTTGATTCAGCGGTGCATTCAGAGCAAATCTGTGCCCTTCTGGATGTCAGAGGGTTTTTTCGCAGCCGCGGCGGTGCCAACCTCGCTGGCAGTCGCCCGGCACCTGTTGGCGGTGCCAAGGCCTGGCAGGGGTTATCGATGCTCTCTGATGGCGCCCGACAATCACGGCTGGAAAAAAAAAAGACTGCGGCTGCTTGCGTCACGCCGGATAGAAAAAAAAAAGAGCGTTTAGCCGACAATGGCCTCGCTCTCGCCGTCGCTCCTGTTTTCTGAACGCTGCGAACGGCAGCCAAGGAAGAAAAAAGAAAAGAAAGAAAAAAGAGAGAAAACAGGAGGCACAATCGAGAAAACACCGCGTCAAACGAACACGCAGCGTGCGGAAAGCATGCATCGCCGTGCAGCGCCGCCGCGTCCTAAGCTGCAGCTCGTTGAGACCGAGGACATTCAAACGTTAGCTCCGGCGCGTCAACGAGTCTGGCGTTTCCTGTTTCAGAGAAAAAAGAAAGAAAGAAAGAAAGACACACACACACTCTTTTAAAGTGGATGTCAGTGCTGCAGGACATTACTCCACCTCACGTGAGGCTTTGACTCGTCTCTTTTCTGCTAAAAGCTCGTTAGCTTCCTGCTTTGACTCCTGAGTGCAGCCTCGCTGGACTCATGAACGTGTTTTGAGAACTTTTGACCTCTTGCTGGTGGGTGGAACGACGACTTGGTTTCACAATCTTAACCCTGAATGGGAGATGTATCTGATCTGCTGCCGGTTATGTAATCTTTTTCCTGTTTCGGGCCTCGTGTCGAAGGGCTGCAGCGTCTCCTCGACAACTTACCGCCGTCGCTCCTCTTCGTTCCGAGGCGTTGCTGCGACTGCAGCTGTCAGCGGTTCGCCGTCGGCAGCTCGCTGCGTTGCTTATGGAAGATTTCAAATTTAAGAGCTTTTCTTCTCAAACTTTTAATGCTGCGTACCACCTGAAAAACTGTTCAGCTCTCCAAGTACCACCAGGATGACTAACTTTAAAATATAGCCATATATGCCTTCTCGATTAGCTTTAAACACACAGGAAAGATGTTTACGTTTGTATTTATAATGCATTGTCATGCATTGACAAGTCACGACGTTCCCCCGCGTACCACTGGTGGTACCCGTACCACAGTTTGCGCACCACTGCTTTAGAGCAGTGATTGCCAAAGTGTGGGTCCCTAGTGGGCCGTCGTGGGACTGCAGGTGGGCCGTGAGAGGTCATTAAAATTAAACAAATGTGTTTTAATCCTCGATCTTTTTAAAATATGTTTTTAATTACTGTAAAATATTAACAACATGATTTAAAAACATTAAGAAGTATCAAAACAAACCAGTTAAGTGTTATTCTACTGTCATCTTAACCTAATATGACGAGTGTCACCTTATTTGTTGACCCCTTACATTAATATCAGATCATAGTTCCTGGTCCTGTATGTTGATCACAGTTGTGATTAAAGGTTTCGGTGGGCTGTGGAGATTTATCACATTTCAAATTGGGCCTTGGTATTCTGAAGTTTGGGAATGGCTGCTGTAGAGTCTTGTGCGGGTGCGCTCCGCGACCCCTGACCTCTGCGGCCCTTCGGCTCTGCCGCCATCGCAGGTGTATACGCGCGCTTCCTGTTTGCTGTTGGTTTCCTGTTTTTGTACTTACGCAACCTGGACAGGCGCGCTTGCTCGCTGTTTTTGTTTTTTTCTCTCCTCCACCTTGAGGTGCAGATATCGGCCAGATGAGTCAGATGAGCCTCGCTTTGGTTTGGAAACAAAGAAAAAAAGAAAGGTGTTCAGTCTGTGGACCGGCGATGAGTCCATCAGGCCGCTCTGTAAAGGTGTTTTGACGTGTCTCCGTGGTTTTATATGAACGCGGTTACACGCTAACAGCCCGTCGCATCTCTTTCTCTTGTGTATTGACAACCTCCACAGATTATCTTGTCTGAGTCTGTGTGGTTCGCCGGCGGGGAGCGACTCAGGAAATAATTACAAAATAACAACAATAGCTTAACGCTGACGTCCGGCTGTTCCCTGAACGTTCTGTCCCCCCCCGACCGGCTGACAGCTCAGGGCTCTGTTGACAGCATCAACACAGATTAGCCTGTCTGATATTTTCAGATAATCTCCCTTTTGACATGAAGAATCTCGCAGCTCGCAGGTGGAGGTGGAGTCTCGAACGCCCTCACCTGCAGGCTCCACTTTCTGACCTGACGGCCGCGGCTTCATCAATTAATGCGCAGCGAGACTGTAGATCAGGGGTGTCAGACTCATTTCCACTGAGGGCCACATCAGCATCATGGTTGCCCTCGAAGGGCCAGATTGACAGCATGAGTGTAACAAAATGCAAAATAAATCAAAATATATTAAACTACTCCTTATTATATTGTTAAATAACAGATTCTGTATTTATTTCCATGTTTGCTGTCAAAACGTAGATTAAACTCTTTCACAACTGACACTGCCTCATAACACAAAAAACATACTGTTTTTTCACCTTGAGGTACAAACTTGTATTCACTTTCCCGTCGTTCATGAAACTACCTTCCTTGTGCATCAATTTTTCTTTTCTTTGACATGTTGGGATTAGTTTGTAGAGGTTTTTCTCAAATCCATCAGTTCTGAAAATCGTCTTGAGTTCTTACTCATTGTGATATACTGTTATCATTGTGGGTAACGCAACAATAACAGTATAACGATTAACGATAATGCATTATGGGAGAGGTAGTTTGTCAATATGCACTTTAAAGCGGCGTAAGCTTATTTTAAGTCTTAAAATATCGGTTTAAAATTTAAGCCAGTAGTGCACAAGCGCTCGAGGGCCACATAAAATGACGTGGCGGGCCACATTTGGCCCGCAGGGCCTTGTGTTTGACACATGTGCTGTAGAATCAAAGAAAACACGCCAAAAAAAAAAAAAAAAAAAACGATAAAAAGAGCGTATTACTGATGGTAGATTGAGAAATTTCATGTTTATTAGAGGGAATAGAATATTAAATAAGCGTTCTGCCTGCCCAGCGTTTGCCCTCGTTCTGAGACGCCTCAGTTTTAGAGGGTTTATTTGGTTTTAAAGGGCAGAGACGGGAAAGCGGGGCAAGGGGGACCGGTGCGCCGCAGGCCTGGACTCGAACCAGGTTTATGAGCGTTTCTGCAGGTATGTCACAAGGAGTTAAAAAAAAACAAACCCCAGTGTTGCTGATTTACCGGTTTAAATTGATTTTCTCGTCTTTGTTCCTGTTTGCAATCTTAACTGAAACCACCGGAAACAGTTTCATTAAGAAAAATAAATAGATTAAATAAATTGTGTTTTTAAAGGCGGCGGCTGGATTCATCCCTGGATCAGAGGGAGGTCGTTCTCAATACTCACCTTTGACCTTGTGAGGTCATTTTGCTTTTAAAGGTCTAGTTTTGTCTTGTGTGTGTGTTATCAAGAGGTCCACTGATGTGGGATTTCCCACCTGTGGGTTAGGGTTAGGGGTTAGGTTAGGGTAGGGTTAGGAATAGGGGTTAGGGGGTTAGGGTTAGGGTTAGGGGTTAGGGTTAGGGGTTAGGGGGGGTTAGGGTTAGGGTTAGGGTTAGGGGTTAGGGGTTAGGGGGTTAGGGTTAGGGTTAGGGGTTAGGGTTAGGGTTAGGGTAGGGTTAGGGTTAGGGTTAGGGGTTTTAGGTTAGGGTTAGGGGTTAGGGTTAGGGGTTAGGGTTAGGGTTAGGGGGTTAGGGGTTTTGGGGGGGTTAGGGGTTAAGGGTTAGGGCCAATAATTACTGATGTCATCATCCTCCCTCAAACGTCGCCTGTTTGTATTGTCATAAACGGATTACAACAACAAAAACCCAATAAGACTCTCGTACTGATGTTTGTCTCCTTTCTGGACCCCAGTGAGTTAACCTTCCTCTTTAACTACGTTTTAACCCAAAGATTAATATATAAATGAATACATGAGAGCAGAGAGAGACTGGTGGAAAGACACCCAGTACAGAGTCGCAGGCCTGGACTCGAACCTGAGCTTTTATTGTGTTAAAAGTGTTTCTGTGATTATAACACGTCCAGAACTGGTTTAAAAGCTCCAGACGTTTTGTTTTGTTAGTTTTTATTTATTTTCTAGTCTCTGCTCCTGTTTGAAATCCCATCTTACACTGCAAACATCTGTACAGGACAGTCTCATTACAAAAAAAAAAAAAAAAAAAAAAAAAAAAGGAAAGAGAGTTAAAGTAGTCCTTGGTTCTGGAGGAGATTGAAAGTGTGGTCAAAAGGTTTAAAGTGTGTGGTTTTATTTCATGTCAGTATTATCTGATGCGGGTTTTCCTTGTGTTAACATTAGTAACTGCAGTCTACCTCAGAATAAATCTGTTTATAGCTTCATAAAGACACAAAGCTCCTGATGTTTGTCTCCCATCTGGACCTCAGGTAGCTCATGGTAGCTCGCTTTTTAACTCACTAATAAAAACTAAACAACAAAACTCAACTCCGGGGGCCGAAATAAGAAATAAATAAGCAAATGAAAACCACACACACACACACACAAAACACACACACAGAAATCATAAATTAACGCATGCGGCGTGCGCCCGCGCGAGCATCTGTGCGCTGGCCGCTAATAAACGGCAGGACCGCCTCACTCTAATCAAGCTGATTAAAAATTCCTGCGCGCGCAGCCGGAACCGCGGACCGCGGTCCTGTGCGCGTGCCCGCGGGGAGAGTGTGCGTTTCCTCTCACTTTCTCCACTTTGTCCGATGGCGACTTCTCAGCCCGACTTTTCCTGGAGGAGGTGGGGGGGGGGGGGGGTGACAGTCAGATCATCTCCAGCGCGGTGGGACTATTTCACCTCTCGTTTTTTTTTCACCCCCTTTTTTTTTTTTACCCCCTCTACTATTGGAAAGGAGGAGCAGGAGGGGTGGAGGGGGGAACAGGCAGCACCAGCAGCGAGGAGAGAGGGTGGGAGGGGGGGGGGGGAGTGATGAGTCAATACAACTAATAATTTAATGGGGACAGAGAGGGAGCGACGGAGCGCGCGGGGGGAGAGACAGACAGAAAGAGGAGCTCCGTCCGGACGCCGAGCCCCCGTCAGCAGGACGCCCCGCTCCGACCGCCGCCGCCGGCAGACGCCTCCTCCATCCGCGGCGAGCCTCGACACCGCACTTTTTGACCCCCTTCTTCTTCTTTTTTCCCCTCTCTCTCTCTCTCTCTCTCCCTCCTTGTTTTCTTCCGCGAACCTGCTGTCCGCGTATCGCCTCCGTAGCGAGGCGGCGAGCTCGCGCGGCCGCTTGTTGTTGTTGTTGTTATTGTTATTTATTATTTTTTTGTTTCGTTTATTTCTTATTTTTCTCCTTCTCTCAGTTCACATCCAGCTAAGCCGCCGACGTTTTGCTGGGTCTTTTTTTTCTCTTCTTCCGCCCGCTCGTCTCTCCGTGATCGTTACGACAGCGGCGGAGCTTCGGCAGGCGGCGGAGGGAGCCGTTAACGACCGGGTCCGAGCGGCTCCGCGGACCTGGAACCGCGTTCACTTCGGTTTAGGTTTAAAGCGCTTTTTTGAAAATTTTTTTAATTAGTTAGTTTATTTTTTAAATACACATCTTTCCGCCCTCCTCTCCGGTTGGACGGAGCCCGCCAGCGTTCACGGCTGCACGGACAAACACTCACCGACCCCGCTCACCAATGTTCGCCGCTCACGGTGCATCTCGACCCCGCCGTCCGTCGCTCAGACCCGGGTCGCCTCCGCCGCCACCGCCGCCGTCGGTGTCGCTGCCGTTTACCGGCTCCGCCTGTCAGCGGGAGGAGGCGTCCTGCTGAACACTGAATTTTATTTTATATTTTATTTTTTTTAACTGACTGGTTGATATCCCCCCCCCCCCCCCCCCCCCCCCCCCCCCCAAATCGCTGCCATGCGCACGTAAGGAAAAAAAGAAACGAAAAGAAAGCGACACCGGGAGAAGAACCGGGGGCTTGTTTTCTATCCTGGCCAAAACTTGAAGACCCGGTCCGGTCTCCGGGAGGTCTTGAAGACCCGGTCCGGTCTCCGGGAGGTCTTGAAGACCCGGTCCGGTCTCCGGGAGGTCTTGAATGCTCTCCGGTGCTGAAGTGCTGCGTTTCAGGTTGGTCCCGGAGGCTTTTCTCCTCTAAATAAACTTCAACTATTGCTCCAGGTTTTTTTTTTTTTGTGTGTGTGTGCGTGTGTGTTTTTAAAGGTCATTTAAAAATCCTGACCTGGATCCCGACAGTATCCGGGTCTGGATTCCTTTGCACCCCCCCCCCCCCCCCCCCCCCCTATTTGTGGGGAATTAGTTGCCTCATTGCTGCTCTGAATGGGGGAGTTCATGATCTTTTTTGCTTGGCGGTGGATGATTTTATCCTCTTTTTTTTAGGGTTTCACCTGCAGGCGTCGTTACACCTGATCAGACAGCAGATCAATAACTTATTGGCTTTGTGCACCTGTGGATGAACCCCCCCCACCCCCTCCATCTTTCCTGTCTTTCTAACTTTTGATGACTTAACCCTCCTGAGTCAGCAGATGGCTGTTTCTGGAGTTTCCTCACACTACTTTTTTTTTTTTTTTTGTCCTCCCTCCCCCCCCTCCCTCCCCCCCTCCTCCTCCTAAAGTTGTAAACTTCTCGCCTGCGCTGAAATTTGTGCTGCACTTGCGAAATCTGGGGATGCAGTTCACACCTGTAAACTCGTCTAACCGACTGTCGTGTCAGTCACAACAGAGCAACGTCGTGCCCCCCCCCCCCCCCCACCCCCGAGCTGCGTCACGAATGCGAAGCCGTGCCGGGTGACTCACGAACCGAATAACGTGGCTTTCCCCCCGCCGCTGCAGAAGTCTTGTTTCTCGAACTGCTCCGTACTCATTCGAGTGGAATGTGCCGGTAAATTGACGTGTTTGCACTCAAACCGAGGCTTGTTTGCCCCTTCTCGCATGGGAATCTCTTGTAGGACAGCTCTGCATAATACATGCGTTGGAAAGAAAAAGGGAGGAGGGAAATAAAAAAAAAAAAAAGAGGAACAGGAATGTTACCGTCGGGCCTCGGCTGTCACGTTACAGTTCCCGCTACGATGCGCTTCTTCTCAGAAGTCCTTAACATTTAACGCAGTTTATACATTTCCGTTTTTTTTTTTTTAGGCTTGTGTCACTTTCGGGCCTTTCACCCGCCCCGTTTCGTCTGCCCCTCCCCTCCTGCAGGTGATAGTGAGCAGAGGTGCTGAGGATGATGGACCATCTCGGCGAGACGTGTCTGGGCAAGGAGAACTCCGAGCTGGTCAACAGCATGGCGGACGCCAAGGCCCCGCCGGCCAAGCTGCCCCGGCTGGAGCAGAACGGCAGCCCCCTGGGCCGGGCCAGGCTGGGCAGCACCGGGGCCAAGCTGGCCGGGGTCCCGTTCAAGCCCAGCGGGCACCTGCTGAAGACCTGCCACAAGAAAGGTACGAGGGATTTTAATGTCATGTACGTGTTATAATCAGGAGTTTGGTGTTTGATGTTCATTGTCCTGATGGGACTAATACAATCCCAATATTCCATCTCCTTTTTTTAAAAAGACAAAAATATAAATGTAGAAACCTGGCAGAATAATACATTAGAACGTATTAGTCCTGGGCAGTATACCGGTTCATACCGATTACGGGTGTTTATTTTTCTTATGATATGAATTTTTCATACACCGTAATACCGGTGAGTATGTACTGCAGCGTACACAACGTTGGGAACGCTGCGCGGCGGAACGTAAGTGCCAGAACATTGTTTGACAGGGGACTGTTTTGCAGTTGCACTGGAGGCAGAACTAGTTCGGGACAGCGAAAGTCCCGAAGTGGAAGCTCCAGAACGGCAACATGAGACTGAGGAACTTTTTCCTAAACGAGGAGCCGTGTCTGTCGTGTTGAAGTTCTTTGGATTTAAAAAAGACGACGTCCAACAAACTACAATAATCTGCAAATGTTGCCGAGCTAAAGTTGTAGCCGCGGGAGGCAACGCCAGCAATCTGCTGCACCACCTAAGCTTCAAACATTTGTTCAAGCTGTTTGCAAAATTTGAAAAATAAAAGGGTTTTGTATTTTAACTGCAACTATCATCATTCTGATTCCTTCAGTTAATTAGAATCACGAGTGCCACCTCTTTGTAAATAGTATCATTTTGTGAGGCCATGCAAACCTGCATTAATACTAGTGTAGATATGAATGTTTTTCTACAATATTCACTCCTCGTGACAGTAAAATAGGTCATTCTAAGCTAATTTACTGCAGCAATTCCTCTCTAAATTATTAGAAAATGTGGTTAACACCCAGTTGTGCCTTCAAAAAAAATACAGTGATATACTGTGAAACTGATTTAATTTTGAAAAATACCATGATATAAATTTTTGGTCATACCGCCCAGCATTAGAACCTTTAACCAACATAATGTTGGCAATTTTGATTATTTCAGTTGGTTGAAACGTTTGATAAGTGACCGTAAATCAAAGAGCTGGACTCCTTTGAAAAAAAAAGACACTAAAATGATCACTCGTTAATCACAATCAGGGTAAAATGTTGAATGAAGGGCCGTATTGAACCGAATTCTCGTCGCCCTGTGAGGCCTCGACCGAATACGGAAGAAAAACAGCGTCTGAGCGAGTTTTTTTTTTGTGTGTGCAAAAGAGAAAATGAATCCATGTAAATCAAGGAGAAGCAATTTCAGTGCACCCCCCCACCCCCCCACCTCCTACATCCACATCGTTTTCCACCCACCAGCACCCCTGTATGCTCTCCAAAAACTCTTAAACCTTTTTACAATGCTTCCTTAGTCGCCTCTGCGCACACACACACAGAAGCTAATAGAGCAGGCGTGTGTGTGTCGTCGCTCTACTCTGCTGCTCTAACGTTTGTTTGTCGGAGGGAAGTTTCGGTGTTTTAAGAGCTCAGCGGAGACTCTTTGCTTTTCTGGGTGATGACATAGCTTTTTAATATAAGCGGTGTCATCTGCTGAGAAACGAGGTGACAATAACAATTCAATACACGAATCACTTCATACCCGTTTTTTTTTTTTTTTAATGGTTTCAGGTGGAAATGAGTTTTATGTCCCGACTTTCTGGAGACGTTGGCGGCGCTCGGCTGCCAGCGCTCAACAGTTTGTCGGTTTGTTAAAGCTGCTTTGTGGCAGGAACTCCAGGAATGCGGCCGTGTGAGCGTCCTCACATGGGCCGTTCCTCTTATTCGCTACTTTTTTTTTTATCTGCGTGTTGCGCTCCAGCTGAGCGAGCCAAATGTGCCACTTCATCATCTCTGCTCCCTCCCCTCCCCTCCTCCTCCCTCCCCCTCCGCCTCAGCCGCCTCTCCTTCGGCCCGGCAGGTTAGCGGAGGGCGAAGCAGCCGCGGGTCGGACCCACAGTGGGCATTGTGTCCGAGCCCGAAACAATATTTACCGCAGCGCTCTCTGGGCTTCCCTGCAAACAAAGCCGGTATTGATCCCCCAAATGAACCCACACAGCAGTCTTTATTGTTAGATCTTTATCTATTAAAATCAGGGGAGGAGGAAAGCAGCTCTTTCAGCACATTCCTTTGCGTTCGTCGGCTTATTGATTGTTTCGCCGGCGCTGTGTGCATCTTCTGGAATGCGTCGGGCTGGAAATATTAGTTTGTGAATAATTTTTGTTTTTCTGCCGTGATGAGCGGCACGCAGGGATGCATCCGGGCGACACCAGCTCTCCCAGGAGTCTAGGAGGCCACATTCGTCCTTTTTCCCTTCAAACTCTCAAATCACCGGGATGTTATTTTAACAAAAACGGCATATTGGGTGATATTTGCACAGCTGAACTCTCCGTCTTTGGACAGGGATTGTTCATTCCTGTTGACACAGACGAGCAAACCTCAGAGTGCAGGGGCGGCTTCAGGATATGGAGCGCTGCATCATGGGAAGATGATTTTGGGCTGGCGAACGTGATCGCAGTACTTTGACGGTGAATAAAGAGCGTATTGTTGCCAAGAGGGGAGAGATGAGTTGAAGTATTTTTTTTTTTGTGGCTGCTTCATGTTTGAGCTAAAGCTCGTAACTCACGTCACATCCGTACTCGTCTGCTTTAGATCTCAATACGAACTTCTAGATCACATGTGTCAAACACGAGGCCCGCGGGCCAAATGTGGCCCGTCATGTCATTTTATGTGGCCCACAAGAGCTTCGGCATTATTGGCTTAAATTTTAAACTGATATTTTAAGACTTAAAATAAGCTTACGCCGCTTTAAAGCGCATATTGACAATAAACTACATCTCCCATCATGCATTTCGTCGTTACCCACAATGATAACGGTAGCTATGGGCAAGATGATTTTCCAGAACTGATGGACTTAAGAAAAATCTTTACAAACGAACCCCAACATGTCCAAGACAAGAAAAATTGATGCACAAGGAAGACAGTTTTTAGGCGGGTGTCAGTCGTGAAAGAGTTTAACCCGCGTCGGCATTTTGACAGCAAACACGGAGCTAAGTATGCTAAATTTAGCCTGCAAGAAAAACAAAGAACCACTTTCACTTCTGAAACCGAGGTAATGGATACTCTTACAACCACAAACCCTGAGTTTAATATAATAATAAGTTAAATATTTGAAACCTGAATACATAATAAATACATAAACACTTATTTAACAATGTAATAAGGTGTGATTTAGTTTATTTTGATTTACATTGTATTTTGTTACATTAATGCTCTCAATCTGGCCCTTCGAGGGCCACCATGATGCTGATGTGGCCCTCAGTGGAAAATGAGTCTGACACCCCTGATCTAGATAGACGAAAATGACAGGAGGAAAACTGGAACTCCTCAAATTAAAGTGGGAATTCGGCACCGAGACGAAGTGGTGAGCGTTTAAAATGCCCCTAAAGATGAAACAGACTCATCTTTAAGTTGATTTCTTCTGTCCAGTCGTTCCCCAGACTCTCAGTGTAACCAAATCACCAGCGCTAAATGCTAATGTCATCCCTCTGTGAACTGTGGCGTCTGAACCCGTGTCTGTGTCGCCAGGCAACATGCTGCCCGTCTTCTGCGTGGTCGAGCACTACGAGAACCCCATGGACTTCGACAGCAAGGAGGAGCACGCCGAGTTCGTCCTGGTGCGCAAGGACATGCTCTTCAACCAGCTCATCGAGATGGCCCTGCTGTCTCTGGGATACTCCCACAGCTCGGCCGCCCAGGCCAAAGGTACCCGCCCACTCTCACTCTCACACCTTTCGCTCTCGTCTTCCTCGCCCCGTTTTTTTGTCGTCAACGCCGCCCGGCGGCTTGTTGCACACGTCCACCTCTACTGTAAGCAATCCTCCTTTCTCGCATCCTGCCGTGTGGGCTGGCGTTGATTTATTTCTCCAGTCTGTGGAAATTCTCGCCGGGTTTCTGCGATCTTGGTCCCGAACAGCGGCGAGCGCTAGCAGCGCCAAGATGCTTCTGCGGTGCCCACACACGGAGTTGCCGGTGTATGTGTGCCGCAGCGGGCTCGGATGCTCGGGCGGCGAGCTCGGACGCTCAGGCAGCTAGCTCGGACGCTCGGGTGGCGAGCTCGAACGCTTGGGCCGTGAGCGCAGACGCTCAGGCCGCGAACGCAGACGCTCGGGCGACGAGCTCGGGCAGCTAGCTCGGACGGTCGGGCGACAAGCTTGGATGCTGGGGCCGCTAGCGCGGACGCTCAAGCGGCTAGCCCGGACGCTCGGGCGGCTAGCTCGGATGCTCGGGCCTCTAGCTCGGATGCTCGGGCGGCGAGCCCGGACGCTCGGGTGGCTAGCTCAGACGCTCGGGTGTCTCGCGTCCACATCTGTTGTCGCTCCTGAGTGTCCACATTCACCTACGTTTTGAGCGTGCATGTGTATTTTTTTTTGTTTTTTTTTTTAAATTCGCTTCAGGAATGATTCAGGTGGGGAAGTGGAACCCCGTCCCGCTGTCGTATGTGACGGACGCCCCAGACGCCACAGTGGCCGACATGCTGCAGGACGTCTACCACGTGGTCACGCTCAAGATCCAGCTGCACAGGTGAGACGCACCAGGTTGTTGGTTGGACGCACAGAGACCCTCCAGTTGTTTTCTCTTTCTTTTTGTTCATCTTTTTCCTGCAGAGTCACATGACTCCCTGATTGCAGCACTGACACACACGTCACGTACTGTTTACCCACAGGCAGGTGCCAATCTGCCCGTCTGATACTTGAGAAGAGCGTTATTTACTGAGACCCGCAACAGACTGACTGCTCCCAGGAAAAAAGGGAAAAACCCATTTGAATAATGAAAACTTCCACCACCCAACGAAACACAGGCCGTTTTTATTCGTCAGTCTCGCCATAAAGAGGCGCAGACGGTGAAGTCATCCTCCAGTTTCCACGTACGTGAAACTCCCACAGCTGCTCCGAGTTCAACCAGCAGGTCACGCTTTCGCTCCAGCGATCGTCTTATTTCATTTTAACAAAAGCAGATTTAACAGTTTTCATTAAAGGGGGGGAGGAGATAAAGGTATAGGAGGAAACAAACCCGACTGCATCTGAGCAGCTGAAGTGAATCTACAGCCAAGAAACGAAAACCACCAAACAGCCAAACGCCGCCGGCTGTCCTCCGCTCACCTACGTCGCTGGTTGAGCCATTTCCACCCAATCGTGTTCCAAAACCCGCCCACTTCAGGAAAAAACGCCCAATAAGTGTTTTCATATGAAAACATTTCATATTTGAATAAACGTGGATTTAAATGCATTTACAGTATTAAACAATTAAGCCTAAATTAATAGTTATATTTTATCATAGTGCATGTCACAGAAAATGTGCAAAAATGCACATTGTGTATCCCAGTGCCAGGCCCAAGTTAACACAGCAGCAGTAACATCAACCACGTAAACACCATTTCTTATATTTTCCCCACTTCGACATGATAGCCTTATTTAGCTAACAGAATAGCTACCACTTTGAGTTTAGAGACAACAGCTTCTGCCTCAGACTTCTGCATCGGCGCACTAAAGTATGTTGAGGTGACGTCACGATAGCGCGTTGTTACAGCGACTGAATAACTCACTGTGATTAAATATTTTTTAAATTGGATGACAACAATACGAGTGAGCGAAGTATACTGAATTTTGTATTTGTACTGTTTTTAAACCATAAAATAACAGTTTGTTGTGCTGTTTTCACAAATATAAAAAAAAAACGTCAGATGTTGGTAAAAGCAGCCCAAATTGTGTATAACCGCCCAATGCATTTTTTCCCCGCCAGCTGTAATCAAAAGTAGCCCAATTGGGCGGGAAACCACCCAATCTGGCAACACTGTTTCCAGCAGCCGTTGAGGCTTCGCTGTGTTTCCGCACGCAGCAAACACGCATTCATAGCAGGGTTATAAAAGCTTTGGATTTTTCCATTAGTATTACTTTTTTTTTGTTTTTAGTTTAGTTTTTCCAAATTCAGTTAGTTTTACTTCGTTTTTAGAGCAGTTTTGCTAGTTTTTATTCATTTTTGTTTTGAAATACTTAGTTTTAGTTTAAGTTTTATTAGTTTCAGTTTTAGTTTTATTTTGTAAATTAGGGTTGTAATTCTGGTTTGAGTGAAGCACTGAACTTTTTGAAGGCTATCAAATCACATAGTCGTGTTTACATTCCGGTCTCAATAAACATATTTATCAATGCATCTTCCCACTTGTGGTGTTCCTGCGTATTTACTGACCAGCAGCTATCTGGTCTCCATGGAAACAGTCCATTATAGTTGCTGTTTTCTCCCGTTCCTTCCCAACGCTGACTGGCCTGCAGCTGTAGCTTCTCTTTTCAGGGGGCTAGCTTAGGCTAGCTTATCCAGCTAGTCTTGGTTAGCCTTCTTGTGCGAGCTTTCCAAATGGACTTTCAGATTCGTGGGTTTTTTCCTCCTTCAGAAGTATTCCACACATTGTATCACCTGCTTCTACAACAAGGCATTTATTTTTATCGTTAACACAGTCAGAGTCAAATAAATCCCAAATAGGACTGTGCCGCTTTCTCCCAACTTTTGCCGCAGCCATCACTGCTGATCACTTTTTTTTTTTGCGGTTGTTGTTGTACGGTGGAGCGAAGTTAATAGATTTCAAATGTTTATAAAAATAAAAATTACAAATATGAAAACGAAGGACGTTCTTGACATTATTATAGTTAATTTTAGTTTGTTTTATAAACACATAATAGAGTTTCAGTTAGTTAGCGTTTTTTAAAAAACGAATTTTTATTTTATTTCAGTTAACGAAACGTTTTTTCAATTCTAGTTTTCGTTGTTTTGTTTTCGTCTTTATTAACAATAATAACCTTGATTCATAGACCCGGAAACAAAAACAGGCTCCTGCGAGTTTTTTTGTTTTTTTTTCGGTGGATGACAAAGACTCAGAACCAGCCGACCGGTGCCGGCGTGGAGGCTCGTGCCAGAAGCACGCTAACCCGGTTGCTCTGCAGCCCTCCGGGGAGCTGTTTCCCGCTCTCCCCCTCTCCTGCTGTCTCTCTCTCCCCCCCACCCCCCCACCAGTCAAGCGCTCACACATGCGCTGGCTGACGTGAGCGCGTCCACCGGCGTGAACACAGAAGGTTGTGTTTATTTCCGGCGCCGCCAGCCTCTGAATTCACAGATAGCCCCCCACCCACCCCCCTCCACCCCTCTCTCTCCCTCCCCCCTCCTCTCCTCCTTCTCTTCTCCTGTCTTGCGCTCGTTCGCTCATCTCGTTCGGCTCCAGTTCCCCCCCAGAGGTTTTCGAGCCGCTCGAGCAGTTTAAGGTGTTTGGGAAAATCCAGCGCCGGCGTGACGTTCTCGCCAGCAGATGTTGGCCTCGACCGTCGCACGCATCCACTCTCCCTTTATCTCCTCGCTCGTAACGTTTCCTCAGCGACAGATTTACGGTCCTGACGATATCTCACGGACCCGTGGCATCTCAATGCGAAACCCAGAACACATGTTGTCCACACGCGAAGCGCTGATCCAGGATCCGGAGCTCGGTTCGGGTCGCCCTCTGCTCTCGTCTCATCCCAACATGCTCCTCGTTTCCAAACTCCGGAGTCTGTTTCTCAGGTGGCGCTTGAACGTCTGCAGCTCATGACTTTGAAAAGCAGCAGAAGGCGAAGCCGAGCCATCTGATACGTGAACGCATTGTGATTTTTGCTGCAGATTGCCAGTATTGCCATTATATTGGCTCTCCTCCCCCCGCCCCCCACCCACCCAGGCTGCTGCAGAAATCCACCCAGTAAGACCTTAAATTGTTTCGCCGAGCACAACGAGCCAGGAAGGTAGAAGTAACGCGGAATAATAGTCGCCACATGCAGCTGATGTATAATTCATGCATCAATCCAGCAGATGTGTTGTATAAAGTAATTAACTAATCAGAACAATCAGGAGAGAGAGAACGAGGGAGAGAGGGAGAGTATGAAAGGGAGGAGAGGAAGGCAGACGGAGAGAGAGACAGAGCAATCTCCAGATGCATCTGCTTGATGCGCCAAATGAAATCTGTCTGTCTTGGAGGGACGCTTGCAGCAGGAAAGACGAGTGGAGGCCCATGTATGTTCATCTCCCTGGTTTCCAGCCTCCTCTTATCTGATCTGGGTTCAGTTCATAAATGCATGAACTTCAAACGGGGCTGGACTGCTAATGCGGACGAGCTTTACCACCCTGTTCTGTTTCTGGTAGGATAATCGCTCCCCACATGGTCCTTTTAGCGTAGTTCCAGCTGAATCAGCTGAGATTCACCAGCAGCGATGTTGAGTATCGATTACTGATTGAGGTATTTGATCAAGAAAAGCCTTGATGGGATTTTAAATGTCGATCAGGAAGAAAAATAAGCATTTTAGGAGCGTGTTTTATCTGTGG
Organism: Hirundichthys speculiger; assembly: GCA_018398805.1. Classification (NCBI taxonomy): domain Eukaryota; kingdom Metazoa; phylum Chordata; class Actinopteri; order Beloniformes; family Exocoetidae; genus Hirundichthys; species Hirundichthys speculiger. Next base: position 210,598 of record JAGFBZ010001678.1, read on the forward strand.
TTTAAACTAGGGATGCACGATAACTGTTTTTTAAAACCCATACCGATAACCGATAACACACACATATACCTAAGATCATTACGTCAATATTATGAACAAAATCAAAAATAGTTTTGGCTCGTTAAATGAACAGATATTTATTTTTTCCAGTGAAAAACTATTGTCAAGCCTCTCAAACATTTTTGTAAAGCTATCAAACAAACCTATTTGATATCTCACATCAACTTAAATAGGTGCATTACCTGCTGATGGAGGGGAGGGGAGACAGCTGCTGGCTTGCACAGGTTAGCATTAGCTTCCCTTAGCTCACGTTAGCGCGATTTCAAAACTCCATGGAAGCGATTGTTATGTTGTAGGTGGGCCGATCAGGTTTTACGTATTAAAGCTTCTTCTGAAACTTTAACTAAGTTCCACGCTGCACCATGTTTGTTGTGATCAGCGCTGTGCTGCAGGCTGCATTCAAGGTGTAATGTAAATTCCGATGTTCCCTCGTTTGCTTCGTTCTTTCAGCTTTTTCTATTTTTTTCTTTTTTATGTGTAACATGAGGGGAAATACTGCGAAATATCAAGTCAGCAACTACCAAAATTATGACCAAGTTAACGAGTTGTTTTTTGGCATGAGGGGGTATTCTTGATTTTGCTGATTGAGAAATCATTTTTCTGATTATGCCGACGTCACTTGAACATAACATTTACTGCCGGTCATTCAAGGCTCAGAGGGAGCGAGGCACTGCCATGTTGACAAAAATATATATTTATCGGGGCTATTCGTCGTGATATCGGAGTTATCGGAATGATGTCATAATTTCCTGTTATCGGCCCGATAGTTATCTTGCACCCCTAGTTTAAACATCAAGTTTTCCTTATGAAAAGGAATAATGAGAGTAGTAGTTGGTTATCTTGATAGATGGGGTTGATCCAGTTGTATCTGCTCATGAACGTGAAGAATCTGTCGGTGAGGGAGCAGATATTCGTTTCCGTCTGCAGTCTGAGCATTGATTGGTCACGTGAGCTGGAAGACGAGAAGACATCATCCAGGAACAGTTTAGCTCTTTATCAGCCGTTTGAAATCTACCTGCATTAAAGCGGAGAGCGGCCCAGATGTCTGCTGACAAAGTTATTGGATCACCGCTGACGGGATCCAAGACTGTAAAAATATATGTTTATACCCCCGAAGCCCACAATCACCACTGATGAATAATAATACTCTGAAAGGCTGTTTTCTCTTTTTAAGTAGCCGTTTTCTCTCCTGCCGTGTGTCTGTTTGGTTGTGTCCTGGTGAAGATTATCCGTCGTCCAGGTCACTTTGAGACAGTTGCCTTGATTCAGAGCTTTAAGGGAACATAGAAGAAAGCAAACTGATCCATACATATATAAATATATCAGTTTTTAATATGGCAGGAACTAGGGGTGCACGATAACTATCGGGCCGATAACAGGAAATTATGACGTCATCCCGATAACTCCAATATCACGATACTTTCGATGCCCGGACAACGCCTGGCATGGAGGCTACTCGCTGCTGCTCCGGGGGACTTATCCCTGCGACGCTGGACGCTCCAGTTTGTGCCTGGTGTGTGGTGATCTTGCGGTCGGGTGTCGAAGTGCTTTCCGGTCCTCTTGCGGCTGGTGGAGACGTGCCGCCGCAGACATGGACGGTGTCGCTGAGGGCTGGTTCGGGGAAGCTAATCCTGAGCTGCTACCCGCGGCAACCACCGCCACTGGATCCGGGCTGCAGCGTCGACTGAACCGGGACCGAAGCCCCCGACGTGGCAGCGGCGGCCTGCTGCCCCTATCCAGCAGTCTACACGCCGGGGTGAGTCAGCTGACCTGGCAGGGACCGTCTGAAGACCTGGTGGGCCCGGCACCGCCCAGGGGTGACGCCAACAACCTGGTCCGCATGATGAACCGGGCTCTGGGACGGTCGGCTCCATTGCTCGCCGGACTGAAGGAGCTCGGTCTTCCCAGAAGAGACAGTTTGGTTCATCGGAGTTTGGTTCATCGGTGTTTCCTCCTCTGACCTGGAGATATCTCACTTGATTCACCATTATGGAGATATACTGGTTTTAACGGCTGTTAACTGGTTTTAACGGCTGTTAACTCATCAGACCTGTTAACAGTCTCAATCAGGAAAATCAAGAATACCCCCTCATACCAGAAAACAACTTGTTTACTTGGTCATAATTTTGGTAGTTGCTGACTTGAATCGATATTCGCAGTATTCTCCCTCATGTTACAAATAAAAAAAAGAAAAAAATAGTAAAGGCTGAAAGAACGACTAGCAAACGAGGGAACGTGGGAATTTACGTTACACCTTGAATGCAGCCTGCAGCACAGCATACTGATCACAACAAACATGGCGGTGTGGAACTTCGTTAAAGTTTCAGAAGAAGATAGTTTGGTGGTTATTTGTGACGAATACTCCGAGTGAATTCTACGAGGAGGGAAGCACAAGCTTTAATACGTAAAACCTGATCAGCCACCTACAACATAACAATCGCTTCCATGGAGTTTTGAAATCGTGCTAATGTGAGCTAACGGAAACTAATGCTAACATGTGCGGAAGCCAGCAGCAGTTTCCTCTCCCTCTCCTTCATTCCTCTCATCTAAAGCTTCCATGAGATTAAAAAATAAAAACAAAAACTACTGAACCTCATTTACTTTAATTAAAGGTATTAATTTAAATTGAACCTTAAGTCAAATTCCTTTAAATGTTAATCCTTTTCAGTTAGTAATTCTGATGCATGTATCTTTCATCAGTTTAAGGAATCTATTTTTTTTTTATATCAGTCAGTAATGAACCTTATTTAAGTTAATGTGAGATATCAAATAGGTTTGTTTGATAGCTTTATGAAAATGTTTGAGAGGCTTGCCAATAGTTTTTCAATGGAAAAAATAAATATCTGTTCATTTAAAAAGTCAAAACTATTTTTGATTTTGTTCATAGTATTGATGTAATGATCTTAGGTATATGTGTGTGTTATCAGTATCGGTATCGCCCTTTAGGAGCTGAAAGTTATGGGTTATCGGTAATCGGTTTTAGAAAACAGTTATCCTGCATCCCTAGCAGGAACTTATTTAGAGAGTGTTTCCATCTTTACACGTGAACTCTTCCTCTGAAGTAGCAAAGATGTTCCCAGAGTAAAAACCAAACTCAGGAGATCATTTCTGATGCCACGTTTCCAGATGTGTTTGTAAGGGATGTGTTGTTTCTCATGATCCACCCTGTCTGTCCCGTCCTCACCCCTTCTCCTCCGTCCGTGTCCCCTCTCTGTCCCCCCCCCCCTCTCTCCACAGTTGTCCTAAGCTGGAGGACCTGCCGCCCGAGCAATGGAGCCACTCTACAGTAAGAAACGCCCTCAAGGAGTTACTCAAAGACATGAATCAGAGCTCTCTGGCTAAAGAATGTCCTTTATCACAGGTGCTGAAGCCCAAACTGCATATAAACAACAAAAAAACAAACAGAATACAAGAGAAGGGAAATAATCTTCAAAGCTTTTCCCCCCTGCTTCCATACCACAGCAGAACAAACGCTCCTATCTCCATCACCTCCGCCTTTTATCCGTCACTTATCAAATGCCCTGAGTTTGATCGAGCGGGAAACAGAATCGGCATAGAAAACCCAAATCAATGCCTATTGTCATTTGTTTGCCGCATTATTTTTTTTTTCTTCTTCAACCGCCCACAACACACACACACACACACACACAGACGTGGCATGCAGCAGCAGCCAAAAAGCAGAGGTGTTATTGAACATATGGTTGTTGTTAGATAAACACTGGACCGAACCCAGAACCATCGGGATGGGGGTTTTACTTTTACTTTTTTTCGGCGTTTTGCCGCGTCGGGGCCGGAGAAACCGTGCGCTTAGCGGTTTGATTGTGCGTAGTGGTTTGTGGGCTGGGAGGCTCAGTCGAAGGCGCCATTGTGTTAAGAGGCAGAGCGGCGTGTAGATCATAGAGCGGCAGCTCTGGAGTGAAGGGAATGAAAAGGCAGTATATCTGTCACACCGGCCGATAATGTGTGTGCGTGAGCTGCAGTTAAACAAGATGCCTGTTTGCCGTCAGTCTGCAGGATAGATGTGTGAAAATGCTATTTATGTTTTTTTTTTCACGTGTGCGTGTTCTTCCAGCGTGACGCCAGCTCCCCTCTCAGGCCGCCGTATGGTCACCTGGAGACCGTCGCTGGTGTGTGCGTGTGCGTGTGCGTGTGGCTGGGCACGAGCGGTGCACTGATGATGTAAAGAGTCCCTGGGTGGCGTTCAGGCGGAGCCCAGCCCGGTCTGGTAATCACCCTGTTTACGGTCCATATGTGAAGACACACACCAGCTCAGAGGGTTTAACACACAAAGCGCTCTCAGTGTGTGCCCCCCCCCCGACACGAATCTGCAGCGGCGAGATGCGCCAGCCTGCACCCAGCGCTTATTTTAGCCTCTTTTACGCGTCTCCCGCACGATGAAAGGTGGCTCTCAAAAACACCTTCGTCCTCCTTTGAGCTTTTTCTAACTGAAACGTGGCTTGTGGGGGGGGGTTTGCCCGCCATCACCCGGCCATCTGACGCCCGCACGTGTTGGGAGGCAGCTGCTGTGACGCCGTTAGCCGGTCGAAGGGCCCTAACACCCCTAACCCTAATGGACCCCCCCGCGTCCAGAGCAGCAGTGATGTCACTGCCTGGAAGGTTTCCCCAGAAAGTGAAGGCAAGCAGGAGGAGAAAAAGTACATAGGAGGCAAGGAGGCAAGGGAGACGCGCCAGTCCTCCCCAGCGCTTATTTTAGCCTCTTTTACGCGTCGCCCGCATGATGAAAGGTGGCTCTTAAAAATGCCTTCATCCTCCTTTGAGCTTTGTCTAACTGAAACGTGGCTTAAGGGGGGGGGCAATGGTCATCTGATGGCCCACACGTGTCAGGAGGCGGCTTCTGTGACGCCATTGGCTGGTCCAAGGGCCCTAACCCCTAACCTTAACACTAACAGCAGTGACGTCACCGCCTGGAAGGTTTCCCCAGAAAGTGAAGGCAAGCAGGAGGAGAAAAAAATGGACATAGGAGGCAAAGAGGCAAGGAGGCAAGGGAGGGGGGCAGGAGATTAGCACCTTTTTTTTTTAGGATTAGTGTTTCCTTGATACTCTGCTCCATAATCCCAGACTGGAAGTAGAGGTTAACAGATGAGAGACCGCGGCGTGCGGAGTGAAAGGGAATCGGCCCACCGCTGAACGGGCCTCTGAGGGGGGGGGGTATTTTGTGAAATGCCTCTTTAGTGCGGCGCCTTGTCAAACATTTAGTTTCATTCTTTTGTAGCGGGGGGGAGTCACGCTTTGTGTGTTTGGCCTACAAACGGCGAGGGGAGCGAACACATCCCCTCGTGAGCGAGTGGATTCAAGAGCCGGAGACCACTGGACTCATGGTGCATCATCCTGCTGGAAGGATCCATCAGAAGATGGTCCACTGTGGTCATGAAGGGATGGAGATGGTCAGCAACGATCCTCAGGTAGACTGTGGTGGTTAAACCAGGACCAGCTGGTACTGAGAACATCTCCTCCAGACCATCACACCACCAGCAGCAGTCTGAACCGTTGATGGACCAGGATGGATCCATGCTCTCATGCTGGTTCCATCTGGATGTTGCAGCTGAAATCCAGACTCATCAGACCAGACAACGTTCTTCCAGTCTTCTGTGGTCCAGTTCTGGTGAGTCTGTGTTTCCTGTTCTCAGCTGACAGCTGTGGTCTTCAGCTGCTGGAGAACATCTGCTTCAAGGTTCCGGTGTTGTTCAGAGATGCTGTTCTGCAGACCTCTGTTGAGTTCCTGTCGTCTTTCTATCATCTCCAACCAGTCTGTCCAGTCTGGTGCTGGTTTGAACTTCAGCTGGTCTTTAGCTTGAGTTGTTGCCGTGTGATTGGCCGATTAGATGTTAGCGTTAACGAGCAGCCGAACAGGTGGGGTTGGTGAAGTGCATCAGCGTTTATACGGCGAGACGGTCATTTATAATGATAGTTTATGCTTCGTTCGAACTGAACTGGTAGAGCCGCCTCGTCTCCCCCTCCCCCGTATATAGCTGCTGCAGCTCCTCACTAAACGTTGATGAGATTACTGGTTTCTCAGGTTTCAGAGAGTCGGAGGAGCAGCAGAAAAATACGATTTGCAGATACAGCACCACAAAGGGCGGCTCAAAGAGTCCATTGGACTCTGAAGACTTCATCCCGTAAAACCGATGACGGTACTGAGATCGTCCGCCGCCGCTGTGACTCCATGACTGAAGAAGTGGAAGGTGGCCTCTTATCTGCAAGTGCTCTCCGTAGTTGTACCGTGAAATTCTGCTAAAAGCCAAAGGAGGAAATAATATGATCTGAATGGATATCGATACGTTTTGTCCGTCACATCGCCTTTCTGGCAAACATATTATGGACGTCCCTCCTAAAGTCCTGGATGAAACCCTTCTTGCTCCCTCTGGTCCCTCTGATGCAGCAGCTGCCGCGTTGCGCCGCAGCAAATACTCATCAACATGCCATCTCCGCAGGTCTACGCCACCTCGGTTGCCACCGCCGCAACCGTCAGGGTTGGTGAATGTGAGCGCACGTCCTGGGTAGTGCTGGGCAGTATGACCAAAAATTTATATCACGGTATTTTTCAAAATTACATCGGTTTCATGGTATATCACTGTATTTTTGTTTGAAGGCACAACTGGGTGTTAACCACATTTTCTAATCATTTAGAGAGGAATTGCTGCAGTAAATTGTCTTAGAATGACCTATTTTACTGTCATGAGGAGTGAATATTGTAGAAAAACATTCATATCTACACTAGTATTAATGCAGGTTTGCATGGACTCACAAAATGATACTATTTACAAAGAGGTGGCACTCATGATTCTGATTAAGTGAAGGAATCAGAATGATGATAGTTGCAGTTAAAATACAGAACCCTTTTATTTTTCAAATTTTGCAAACAACTTGAACAAATGTTTGCGGTTTAGGTGGTGTAGCAGATTTCTGGTGTAGCCTCCCGCGGCTACAACTTTAGCTCGGCAACATTTCCAGATTATTGTAGTTTGTTGGACGTTGTCTTTTTTAAATCCAAAGAACTTCCACATGACAGACACGGCTCCTCGTTTAGGAAGAAGTTCCTCAGTCTCATGTTGCCGTTCTGGAGCTTCCACTTAGAGACTTTAGCTGTTTGCAGCCATCACCGTTTAACCATAAACTAGTAGCGTCAGCGTTGCCAGGTGGGAAATGTAGGATTATCGTAGCAGAGACTCAAAATGATCGTATTTTGAGGGAAATTATTGTACATCTGTCATAACCAAAATAACAAGCCCAATGATGCGCTATAGTCAAATATAATCACTCTAGTGTTAAATTGTGTCCCACAGCTCACAGCTTCGTGGCGTTAGTACTGAATGGGTTAACGGGACCACATCAGCCCCAACTTACAGTTGCGTTATACTAATGTGTGCCCCAAAACAAATGAGAGGTGGGAACTAAGAGCCAAGGAGGAAATTTTGGAGACTAATTTTTTTCCGTTGTTTTTTCTCTTCTGCTTAAAGTCTGTTTAAATTTTCCTGATCTGGTCCTGACTGTGAGCGTCTCGTGGGCCTGGGCGTAACTGACCATTCAACTCATCATGCTCGTTGTTCTGAGACAAACACTCGTATCTCACGCTCAGCAAAGCACGATTGGCTGGAAACATGTCACATGGGAACAGATGCCTTCAGGGTTCACAAAAAAAAAAAACTCTCTCGGCAGACAGTTGCAGCAGGCAATAATTTGAAAAAGTCAAATTATCGTACATTTGGCCATATTTTGGATTATTGATCATACATCGTACAAGGGCCAAATAATTGTACAAATACGCTAATTATCTTACACCTGGCAACGCTGAGTAGCGTGTTGTGCCTCCAGTGCAACTGCAAAACAGTCCCCTCTCAAACAATGTTGTGTACGCTACAGTACATACTCACCGGTATTACGGTATATGAAAAATTCATGTCATGAGAAAAATAAACACCCGGTATCCGGTATGAACCGGTTTACCGCCCAGCACTAGTCCTGGGACATGTGCCATAATTGAGCTCAGCTCGACGTTGGCCAGGGATGAGGAGCAGTGTCGCGGATAGGATATGTTGGTTTTTTTTTTTTTTTTTCCACCAGCTGACTAAGGACCGTGTGTGCGTGCATGTGTGCGTGCACGCTTGCATGCCTGCGTTGGTCTGCAGGGGTTGTCGTCTTCTGCGTGGGCGCGCCACAGTCGGACGCCGGCAGCTGGGTGCCCACCCTACCTGCCCGGCGCGCCACCCTCCTCTCACGCTCGCGCGCTGACGTGCGCGCCCTCCCCCTGCGCTTCCTGCCTCCCCGTGTCGGGGAGCGGAGTAGATGCTGGGGGCCGATAGCAGCCCGGCGCCACTTCCTGGTCTCGCTGATAAGCTCCCTGTGCTGCAGATGGCTATCAGTTAAAGGGTCCACACAAAAGCTCCTGGAACTGGCACGCACCTGAAGTCACGCACGTGCGCACGCAGTCTCCCTACCTGTTGACACCCCCCCTCCCCCTCCCCCCCCAACGCAGCCCTCCTGCTGGCACCGCGGTGTGAAAGCAGAGGCTCTGGTTATCTGCTTGATTTCACTTAGTGTGTATGGATGTGTGTGACAGAGCGGTGGGGAGTCGGGGAAAGTAGGTGTGTGTGTGTGTGTGTGTGTGTGTGTTGTTCCCCCCACACATGCAGGCGGCGCCCCCTGTGAGAGGTAGAGTGATGTATTGAGGGAGAGGGCTGATTAATGAGGAGCGTTTATTAGAACATCTGTGTCAAAGATGGCGGAGGAAGAGGATCCGCAGGCCTCCCGTTTGTTGCCTGGAGCCGCCGTAGCCCAGATATACAGTAAATAAAACACGGCAGGCTGCAGGAGACGAGTTCATTACGCGCCCGACTTGGAGGAGAAGTTGTCTCGAGTTAAATATGTTCTCCACAGACGGATCTGTGGGTCGGGAGTTGGCGACTGCAACCGGGTTAAAGTGGAATGTGAGGTTTGCTGCCAAATCTGCTTTTTATCGTCCCAAATATCCACTTTTTTTTTTCCCAGAGCCATCAAATCAAAAAGACTGACTTTTGCACGTCTCAATGAATGGGAAAGACTTAAGGCAGTTAATTCCCCTTTAATAGGAATATTGCATAGATGCCGAAGAAGGAAGCGCTTCATGCGCCAGAGGACGACCCATTAACGAGCTAATTCTGACTTCCTAACCCTAACCTGAACTCCGCCGCGGTTTTTCATTGAATGAAGGCTTTTCAATACATCTATAAAAGACTGCTTTGTTATACTGTGCAAGTCCAACTGCGGATCTCACCCCCCCTCCCCCACCCCATGTTTTTCATCACAACGAAATGATGCACCGCAGCATCGTTGGCACGGATTCACACCCAGCTGCAGCCACCAATGTGACTCTTCTCAGCTCTCTGTAATTTCCCGAAAAAATAAGCAGCCGAACGTTCGGCAGCAGGTACGCTTTAAAATTATTACTGGTTTTTTTTTTATTTCCACCAAGACCTGGAAAGCAAAGTTAACATCTTTCATGTGACAAAGACGGCGCTCCGCGTCCATCCTGTGAGGGTTTTCTGCACACGGGCCTCCTCATCGTCGCCGCACGGCGCACAAACAGCTTTTAACGGGGGGGTCGGGAGTTCACGGCTCGACTGACCTTCCCGACGCCAAAGCCGTCGACCTTTAACCTCCTTTTGTGCAGAGAAGCTGGAGCCGGAGAGCCAGCGTCGTCCCGCAGCTCCCCGTTCCTGCCAGAAGGTTCCCCCGCCATCCTCCAAGCGCATACATTATAGAAAATGATAAAGATGGCAGACCTATAATTTGAAAACAGATGGTTTGGTTCTTTTGAATATTTATAACAAATCAAAAACAATTTCTCCCGCGCCAACCTCGGCGCTCACCCGCAGGCTGGAAAGGTGTTAAAACATTGATTTTAATGAAACTGGGTTTTTTGGGGGGGATGGGGGGGGTGGCGGCTCTTTGTTTTTCTCAGGTGAAGGAACGCTGTTGAAGTAAACGTCGAGAGGGCAAAGAGCTGGCTGCACGGCGAGAGCGTGCAGCGCGACATGCTCGGCGTGGCCCCCGGCCCGCTTGAAGTCGTCGTCTCAAACAGATTGCATAAATAAAGAGCCGAGAAATAAAAGAGGCTTATCTGCTCGCGTTACTCAACTCCACAGCTGCTGATGCTCGGTAAGCCGCTATCTTCCCCCCCTTCTGAAGGTAAATATCCTTTCCTGCCGGCAGATGTAAAACACGGCGGCGGCGGGCGTTCCCGCCACTCAAACTCAGTGGCATTTGATGAGGAGCACGGATAACGGAATTTCAGAGGAACAGACCCAAAACATTTTCTGCATGTCTTTATTCTTTCTTTTTTTATTTTTATTTTTTTTTTAATTGGATCAAATTTCTGTTCTCGTGCTGGGTTTTACCTCCATCCCTGTACGTTTATGTGTTGCTGCATGTTTCACAGGTCTCATTATTACGCCCGAGTTTCCCACGACGACGGTCTAAAGTCTCTCCCTCTCTCTCTCTCTCAATCAATCTCTCTCTTTCAGAGTATGATTTCCTCCATTGTGAACAGCACTTACTATGCAAATGTGTCGGCGGCGAAGTGTCAGGAATTTGGGCGCTGGTATAAACATTTCAAGAAGACAAAAGATATGATGGGTAAGCAAAACCAAGTATGGCGCTCACGCCTTTGCACAAGCACACCGGTCGTCGCTACAGTACGTCCCCTCGCCGAGCGTCCCTTTGTCTTCCCGCCGTCGCGCAGCAGCAGAAATACATTTTTATCTTGTTATCTAATAATTCAAGGCTGCGCCGTGCGGTTGAACCCGTGCAGCGTTATCTCTGAATTACCCGTCACTGCCGGAGTCGACGGTCGTGTGTTTGTCTCGCGGTTTACTTTTCCTTAAACAAAAAAAGGCAGCGATGACTTTAAGTGGCCTCGTCTTAAATTCAATTAGATTTTCTTATCTGCGCCCCACCGATCTATTGCTTTGTATATATCTATTCCTTTGACCCTCCAGGAAATGGGGTTACGCCAGTAATACCAGCGACACCCGGCCTGGAGGTTGATGAAGCCGAGCTGCGGTGTTGGAGTCATCAGACTCCACCGTGTTGAGTTATTAGTTTTAGCAATCTGTTGATCTTTTTTTTTTTTTTTTAATGCCAACGTTCTGCAGCTCACAGCGATGACAGATGAGATACGATACAGAAATGTTTTCACAGCCCTCATGCAAATACCGTGTTGTGATCATATCTTACCTGATCCGTTTTTTTTTTCTCTTAAAGTGACGACAGATACTGGGAACATTGGTTACTTAAGACCTGCTGCTCTATTTTCTCGCATATTCCTGCACGTTTCCTACCGCTTGTTTTTCGGTCTCCTTTTTTTTTTTTGATCCTTAAAAGAAGAAACTTCGAGATGGTCCGTAGGAAAAATTAACGCTGTCTTTCTTCCCTCACAACTCTTCACCGTGTGTCTTTGTGTGTGTGCGTGCGTGTGTGTGGATGTGTGCATGTGCGTGCCCTGCCATCCGACCGCGCAGGTATGCGCCAACCCTCTCAGCTGGAGGGCTACCTGGGGACGTGCGTCCTCCGCGAGAGCCCGCGTGCCAACGCTCTAGGTACGTTGCTGCAAGGGCCCCCACACAAACACCCTTAACCCTTAACCTTTAACCTTTAACCCTAACCCCAACCCCAACCCCTAACTCTTAACCCTTAACCTTAACCCCAACCCTAACCCTTAACCCTAACCCTAATCTCTAACCCTTAACCCCAACCCCAACCCCAACCCTAACCCCCAACTCTTAACCCTTAACCTTAACCCCAACCCTTAACCCTAACCCTAATCCCTAACCCTTAACCCCAACCCCAACCCTAACCCCTAACCCCTAACTCTTAACCCTTAACCTTAACCCCAACCCTAACCCTTAACCCTAACCCTAATCCCTAACCCTTAACCCCAACCCCAACCCTAACCCCTAACTCTTAACTCTTAACCCTTAACCCCAACCCTAACCCTAACCCCTAACTCTAACCGACAGCATGCTCATGAGATTCACTTCACTCTGTATGAACCGGCTTCGCTTGCTGTGGTTGCTCCTGAATTCAGAGCAGCACAAAGGAGGTTTCAGCTCGGGGGGTCCCCCTGCAGGAGCGGAGGTTCAGACACTCTGAGAACGTTGACCACGAGGCGTCGTGCGCTGTCAAACGTGAATAGTTGTTCCCAAAACAGGCTCGGCTGCTCGGCTGCAGGAGCCTTGAAAGTGTCCCGCAGTGTCCCGGACGTTGATGAGATCTGGTGGGAAGTCGTTTTACGTCACTAAAAGTGCAGCTGTGATTTCCAGACGCCGGGTTGATCCAACCGACGTCATAATGACGACCATTTATCAACGTAGCAGCATCTGCTGCACAATCAGCAGCGTGGGCGTCGTATTTCTGTGCTGCTCTTCGCCGTTTATTCCCTGAGATGAATGGGCGCTTAACGTGACGACGTGACGCCTGCGTACGGGTGGCGTCGGCACCGGAGCGTAACTGGGGGCGGAGTAACGAAAAGCTCAAATCTCACAGAACGACGGTGGATCGGTGGCGACTGCTTGCTACTGTGGCGCAGCCGCGCAGGTGTCTGGACGCGTCGCAGAGACGACCGTCCACTCTGCCGGCGAGTCGTTTTTGTCGCCGGTGTTGATACAGCGTTAATTTATACACGGGTGGAAGTCGGCAGGAAGTCGGGCGCGAGAGTGTCACAGGGAGCCCAGCGGATTTTCAAAATAAAACGCCAGCAGCGGCCCCCGACTCGCTCGTCGACATCACGTTAACCCGCGTTGAACAGTTCAGAGGGTTTTAGAAGAAAAGAAGAGCCTTCATGACCGACCAGGTCCACCAGCTCATGATCGATGCTCTCTGAGACCAGATCAAACCTGCAACATGAAATCGCTGATCGGTCAGAACAACAAGTCAAATGCGGTGATCTTGACTGCAAAGACGACAGTTGGTCTCGTTTTCAAACACGCTACCACGTCTGTATCTGCGCGCAGAGGTACCGATAACATCTCCAGATGCACCCACTCGCCCACACGTCAACTCACCCAAACCTCAGATACAAAAACCTCAACACACCGACCTCAGGTTCCCCCCTCCCCCACCACCACCCCGCTCATGCTGTCACCACTAATGGAAGAGAGAAACGCTGGTGAAATGCCAAGCACGAAGGTTAGGAGGTAGAAGTCTTCACGGGTCCACTTTCATGGACCCAAACCCAAATGGACCCGAGAAAATTCGACCCGAAACCGACCCGACCCGAGCTATCATAACTTCGGGAGTCCGCACCCGAATGGACTCGCAATATTTGGACCCGGAACCGACCCGACCCAAGTCTTTTTCTGACCACGAACCGAACCGAGTTACCCAAATAGAACCGAGACAATCCAGCCCATAGTTGCTAATTTTAAAAGTTGTCTAGCGTTGAATAAAACTTGATTTTCTTACCTAAAGTTGTCTTCTTCTACCCGGTTCAGTTGCTACATAGGCTACGTGATGTAAACAACAATAAATCCACGTCGTTATTTTCTTTGTGGATACACATACTATTGGTAGCAACTGCTAACGCTAATAGCCTACACCGGTCAGGACGTGTCAAGAACATATTCTCTCATCCAGCGTTGTCCATGTTGGCGATCCGTTGTTCTTTACAGCTGCCGGGCAAACCGCTAATAACACGCTACGGCAACACGACTGTTTCATAATAAACACGCCACGTTAATGAATAATTATTTAAGTGCTCCGAATCCTGACATTAGCTGCCACCGCTAATATCTTTAACTCTCTTGAGTAAACGCGGACCCAGCCTGTCAGAGAGCACCGACCGGACCCGAGACTAACTGTACCGATTCTGACCCAAACCCGGAGTCGCGTCTTTTGAAAGGACCCGTGCCTGATTCGGGTCGGAACCTCGGGTTTTCGGGTTGTTCCGAAGACCTCTAGTGCCGCGGGGTCTGAACGCGGCCGATTTATCCGGCGGTTCGAGTCCGGAGTCTGTACCTGCAAACGAACTCGGCCGAGGTGGCGTCACCGGCCGACGGCGGGCTCGGTGCCGCCTCATCTGACGCCGGTGCAGGGAGGCCGGGAGAGCCAGAGTTGGGTCAGTGTCTCTCTTCCTCGTTCCCTCCCCCCTCCCTCCCTCAGCCCACATCCCATTCCCATTGTGCATTTAATCCGGGGCTCTTTTGTGCCAGGATTCCACACGAGGACTCCCGCTTCTGTGGCAGCCTTTTTTTCTCCCAGGGCCCTGCCGTGCTCTTCTGTCACCCCTTCTCTTTTCAATTTGCATGGAAATGCCTCCGTGTTGCCTGCGTGTTTGCGTGTTTGCGAGCGTGCCCCCCGGCAGTCTGCGTGGCGAGCATATCTGCACACACACATTCATATATGAGTGAATAGGCATGCCATACCATCAGAGAGGGGAATGCCAGGGATTATGAGAAGAGATGTGATTATTCCCAAGATTTTTTTTTTCCTTCCTCTGTTTTTGTTTTGCACCCCCCCCCCCCCCCCCCCACCTCCTTTTTACTCCACATCATTTGTTTTTGACAAACACTCAATAGACCTGTCTCGTCCGGGCGCTTTGTGCTCCCTGACAGTTGAGAAACGGGCACCACGCACATGCCGTTATCGCGGATACCCCCCCCCCCCCCCCCCCCCAAAAACAGCAGCCTGGTGTCAGATGCGGAGGCCGCGGCCCACTCCCGAGGTGTTAACGCTTCCCATCTCTCCAGCGCTGCCCCCTCACTCATCCACCACCGTATCTGGAACGAGCCTCGCCGTTTTTATTTGCCTAAAGAGCGGCACCGGCCTGAAAAAAAACCATTCGGCTTCTTCCAACCGCTTATTCGCTTCGCCGTGGGTAGTACTTTGAATGTTAAATAATTGTTTTCATTCACTAAGCACATAATTTAAACCTGTCTTAAAATATTCTCCAGCAGCCATTATGGACTTAGGGGTTCCCAAAGCAACAGCTACCACAAACATCTTCACAAATGCCTTTCTTTCTTATTTTTTTAATGTTTTTCCTTTAAGGTGTGCAGAAAGTTCCAGTCGGAGCTGTGCGTTGTAACGGGGTCGTCTCTCTATCCTGCCTCTGTCTCACATTTATATTTAAACCGTCCTCCCCTAAAAATGTCATATTGGCCGGCGTGTGTTCCTTATTTTAGAATTAAGAGTGCAAAGAGGGAATCAGATTTAGCAGCGTTGCTTCTGCCTTTGTAAACACACTAGACTTCTTCCTCATATCAGGACACAGACGTTAAGAACTTAATTTTAAAGGCGTGGGTTGTGGAAAACACAGGTCGAACACAATCGACCTCTTTTATCTGCGTTTCAATCTTTTTTTATTTCTTTCTTTAACCACTTCCTGTCCGGGGTGCGCCGCCTCCAGTCGGGCAGGAAGAGGCTCCTGAAGGGCCGCGCCGGTTCTGGGAAAGACACCAGCGTCCCTGCTTCATCCTAATCTGGTTTCCTTGATTTGGTTTCGGAGCCTCGCTGCTCGGCGAAGATGCTCCGCCGCCCGCGGAGAGCAAACGGGAATGTTAAGTGACGGGCGAAGATTCACCCGAAGCAGAGACTCTGATGTGCAGCAGACGCCGTCTGTTTCATTTCTCCTGATTAGAGACGATGGTTTTAGTGCTCCGTCTTCTCCGAAGCTGCTCCTATTTTTTTTTCTTTGTGGTGTTTTAAATGGATTTGATGTCAATAAATGGCGAGTTATCGGCGCGCGCTTATTCTTCCTCTCCCCTCTCTCCACAGCAGAGATGGACGGCCTGTCGGACCTCTCCCCCCCCAGCTCCAACCACAACCACCTGGGTTTCTCCCAGCAGCAGCCGATACCCGGCAGCACGGCCGAGCAGACGCCCTCCTCGCCTGTCCCGCCGATGCCCCACGCCCCGCCGCACGGCGGCCAGAGCGGCGGCCGGCAGCACAGCTGCCCGGCCTGCACCACCCGGGCCTGGTGTCCACCCCCATCAGCCCCCAGCTGGTCAACCAGCAGCTGGTGATGGCGCAGATCCTCAACCAGCAGTACGCGGTGAACCGGCTGCTGGCGCAGCAGTCCCTGTCGCAGCAGTACCTCAACCACCCGCCGGTGAACCGCAGCGCCCACGCCAAGCCGCTGGAGCCGCAGGTGGCGTCCAACACGGAGGTCTCCTCCGAGATCTACCAGTGGGTGAGGGACGAGCTGAAGCGCGCCGGCATCTCACAGGCCGTCTTCGCCAGAGTGGCCTTCAACAGAACCCAGGTGAGGACTCGACGGGTCCGTCCCGTCAGTAGTGCTCTCCACTGCGGCGTCTCCGTTACCCGACGAACCCGGCGCAGCTTCTGTAACGACCCGCGCGGGCGTCTGTCTTAAGATCAGCCGGCCGACTCTTCGGGAGACGCCGCCCGAGGCTCAGATGTGCGAAGATAAATGTGTCGTACTTCAGATTCGTCCTCGTGTTTAAACACACATACCCTTCATCAGACTGATGAGAACGACAGTTGGTGTGAGACGTTACAGTCTGATGACGACGTTTACAGCAGCTCCGCGTGCGGTCGGAGGTTCAGGCGAGAAGTTCAGAGCGACCAACGTTTTCACGAACGCTGACGTGACACCCGTCCTTCTCAGCCTGAACCTCGTCACTTGACCGAGCAGATCAGAGACCCAAACGTAGTGCTGGGCGGTATATCGGTTCATACCGAAAACAGGTGTTTATTTTTCTTATATGAATTTTTCATATACCGTAATACCGGTGAGTATGTACTGTAACGTACACAACGTTGGGAACGCCGCGCAGCGGAACGTAAGTGCCGCAGAACATTGTTTGACAGGGGACTGTTTTGCAGTTGCACTGGAGGCACAACACGCTACTAGTTTACAGTTAAACGGTGATGGCTGCAAACAGCGAAAGTCCCGAAGGCGAAGCTCCAGAATGGCTACATGAGACTGAGGAACTTCTTCCTGAACGAGGAGCCGTGTCTGTCGTGTGGAAGTTCTTTGGATTTAAAAAAGATGACGTCCAACAAACTACAATAATCTGCAAATGTTGCCGAGCTAAAGTTGTAGCCGCGGGAGGCTACAACCTTCACTCCTCGTGACAGTAAAATAGGTCATTCTAAGCCAATTTACTGCAGCAATTCCTCTCTAAATGATTAGAAAATGTGGGTTAACACCCAGTTGTGCCTTAAAAAAAAAAAAAAAATACAGTGATATACAGTGAACCGAAATGATTTTGAAAAATACCATAATATAAATTTTTGGTCATACCGCCCAGCACTACCCAAACGGGTCGCTTTCAGGAAGCTTGTGAAGAAGTTTCACGGCGGCTCCTTTTTTTCTCTTCTTTATGGAAACGGGAGTCAAGACGGGCTCATTGTTTGAAGTCTTAGCTTATTCACGACTATCGTTCACTCCAGATAGCATCTCTCCTGTAGCTGGAGCAGGGCTGGCAGGCTGCCACGTTAACCGTCTCAGCTCCGGTCTGAGCGCCCGTGCTGCCTCTGATTTAACGACTCAGACGCTCGTCATTTATGGTAGTTTCTGGTCGTTTCTGATCGGGACGGCCTGTCCGTCAGCCGATGGGGTCCTCGCTGACATCAGAGCTCCTCCTGGACACGGAGCTGGATCAGTAGATCCAGGATCTCCCTCCGAAGGCCCGAAGAGGCAGCCGGCATCAGAGGAACGCGCTGATCTAACGTCTTTATCGGGGCGTGTCAACAAACCTAATTTTTTATTGCATTTACTTTGAGGTTTTCTGGACAGAAAACGCTGATGAGAATCTATGAGACATGGAACGAAGGGCGACTCCACCCGTTCCAAAAAAATAACGGATGCCTGCGTGTCACATGGCGGATTGAGACAGTGGAGGGTTTGTGCAGATCGGGAAGCTCCCACACAAACAGGAGTCTTATCTGCGGCTGATACGAGGAATTAGCCCGATGTGCCGTTGGAGAGCGAGCCTTCAGAGGATTATTTATTAGGTTTGTGCTCTTCCACAGGCCCCGCTTTAATAAAAGGAGGGTGAGGGTGGGGGTGGGGTGGGGGGGTGGGGGGTGTCTCGAACAGTGACACGAAGGGGCTTCTGTCGATGCAGGAGGTGGATCAGAGGAGACGGGAGCTGAGAGCGTCTTTTCTTTTCTTTATCTCAAAGGGGGAGGAAGCTGATTGGACCGAACAGATAAACCGCCGGGGTCGATGCCAGAGAACGATGAGCATGAATGTCAACTCTGACGGCCTGAGAGAGTTCAATCACGTGCCACCGACTTAGAGCCGTTCAATAAAACTTGGGTTGCACGATAACTATCGGGCCGATGACAGGAAATTATGACATCATTCCGATAAGTCCGATATCACGACGATTAGCCCCGATAACATATATTTTTGTCAACACTGCAGTGCCTCGCTCCCTCTGAGCCTTGAATGACCAGCAGTTAATGTTATGTTCAAGTAACGTCGGCATAATCAAAAAAACGATTACTCAATCAGGAAAATCAAGAATACCCCCTCATCCCAGAAAACAACTTGTTAACTTGGTCATAAGTTTAGTAGTTGCTAACTTGAATCGCAGTATTTCCCCTCATGTTACATATAAAAAAGAAAAAAAGATAGAAAAGGCTGAAAGAACGACTAGCAAATGAGGGAACGTTGGAATTTACGTTACACCTTGAATGCAGCATGCACTGTGCTGATCACAACAAACATGGCGGTGTGGAACTTCATTAAAGTTTCAGAAGAAGATAGTTTGGTGGTTATTTGTGACGAATCCTCCGAGTGAATTCTACGAGGAGGGAAACACAAGCTTTAATACGCAAAACCCGATCAGCCACCTACAACATAACAATCGCTTCCATGGAGTTTTGAAATCGTGCTAACGCGAGCTAATGCTCACGTGCACAAGCCAGCAACAGTCTCCCCTCTCCTCCCCTCATCTAAAGCTTCCATTAGATAAAAAAAACAAAAGAATCACTGAACCTCATTTACTTTAATTAAAGATATTAATTTAAATGGAACCACAAGCCAAAATCCTTTAAATGTTAATCTGTTTCAGTTTGTAATTCTGATGCATGTATTACCATCAGTTCAAGGAGCCTTTATTTTTTTATATCAGTCAGTAACCTTATTTAAGTTGATGTGAGATATCAAATAGGTTTATTTCATAGCTTTACGAAAATGTTTGAGAGGCTTGACAATAGTTTTTCAATGGAGAAATAAATATCTGCTCATTTAAAAAGTCAAAACTACTTTAGATTTTGTTCATAGTATTGATGTAATGATCTTAGGTATATGTGTGTGTTATCGGTTATCAGTATCGACCTTTAGGAGCTGAAAGTTATCGGTTATCGGTATCGGTTTTAAAAACAGTTATTGTGCATCCCTAATTAAAATGTCTATTTCTGTTCACGACTGCACTGACGCTGTTTTTCAAGATGAGCCCCAGTCGCACCTTCAGCTCTGATCATCAGCCAGAGAGAGCTTATATATACATATATAAGCTGTACATATATATATGTACATACATATATATATGTACATATATATATATATATACATATATACATATATATATATATATATATATGTATAAATATATAAAGTATAAATATCAGATATGAGGCAGCATGTGCACATTCTCCCCATCACCTGGTTTTATTACCAAATCACACCTATTGACGGTGACAGACGTGTGGCGCCGGTTAGCTCAGCGGGTGGCCGAGAGCTGATGAAAAGGCCCAATCACACGTGTCTGATAACGGACTCGCCGCCGCCTCGTAGCGATGGAATCGAGCGCTATTGAAAAGCAAACAGAGGGCACGCTGATTGCCGGCTGAACGAGACGCGTCGTGGCCGCACGGAGCTGCTGCAGCGGTCGGTTCGGCGAAACGTGATCAGAGTGGAGTCGGGGGCTCCAGCGAAGCGCTTCTGACGACGAAGCAGAACAATGGCTGGCTTTTTCTTTCTTTCTTTTTATCCACATCAAGACAAGATGGGATAAAGAGAAGAACAACAACACGAGTTCTTTGATTCATTTATTTATTTTAAAATATCAGAGAA
Organism: Hirundichthys speculiger; assembly: GCA_018398805.1. NCBI lineage: Eukaryota > Metazoa > Chordata > Actinopteri > Beloniformes > Exocoetidae > Hirundichthys > Hirundichthys speculiger. Next base: position 230,702 of record JAGFBZ010001678.1, read on the forward strand.
GAAAATCAGTTAAATGGGTTTCACAGAAAAGCCGTTCGGAGCGATGAACACGTGGGTGTGAGAGCTCGACATCTCCATCGTTATCAGTCCTCAATACACTTCCTGATTTAAATGCTCCTGTCTTTATCTCTTTCTTCCTCTCTTTTAATCCTCTGAAATCCTCCTCATCCACGTTTTCTCACAACCTCCACCTTCGCCGCCACAGGGCCTGCTGTCCGAGATCCTGCGTAAGGAGGAGGACCCAAAAACGGCGTCCCAGTCGCTGCTGGTGAACCTGCGCGCCATGCAGAACTTCCTGCAGCTGCCGGAGGCCGAGCGCGACCGCATCTACCAGGAGGAGAGGGAGCGCAGCCTGACGGCGGCCTCCGCCATGGGCTCCGCCCCACTCATCAGCACGCCGCCCAGCCGGCCCGTGCAGGTACCCCCTCACCGCTCTTATGTTGCCGTTAGGTTTTTTTTTTTTTTTAATGCACCAGGACGTCATTGACGAGTCACGTGATCCTGTTAGAAGTTTCCAGACTTCAGATGAACAACACATGACGTACGAGTGTTGTTAACGTGTTTGGGCCACGTGACCCGGTTTCAGACCAGAATAGTTTGCAAACGCAGGAGTTTGTGGTTCAGTCTGTGGCTGCGAGTCGTCCAGGTCCTACCCACCGTCCTGGACGGTGTCTGTCTGGTCCAGAGGTCTTGGTTTTTGTTTTTGTTTTTTTGTCCAGAGGTAACTTAGCAGATCGAAGCTGTGCAGCTGTGTTCTTGGAGAGAGGAGGCTTTTATTTATTCATTTATTTAATTTTTTTGGCAGCCCTTTTAAACAGGACTGAACAATCACCTTCTGATTTCACTGCTGGTGTTTTTCCACGTCCTTCATACTGTAGATGGATGGAGTGAAGATGCTGTTTAAAACCCTTCTCAGATCGATAAGCAGTGACAACAACCTCTCCAAGAATATCGCAGATGTCTTTCCCCGTTGGCATTGTTTTGGAGCAACAAAGTGCCAGACGTCTGCCACTGCAGAGTCGATCAGAGCTGCTATTTACCCTCTTAAGTCCCGAACGCAGGGAGGTCGTATGTGGTCGATTCGTTTTTTTGTTTTTGTTTTTTTTTACACGTTTACAGTGTGACATAATTCTTTGTGTTGCTGTTTAGAACCGAGTTAGCATCTAGTTTTAAGACCCGGTAAGAACCAGTCAAATCCAGGTCTGAAGAGCAGGAATCAAGTGCAATTACCAACCAAACACCGAGTGTTTTTGCTGCTTAGATGAACTCCATGGAGTTGATCCTGCTGCCTTTCAGCTTTCTCTGTGGGCTCTGCCCATCAGCAGCTCCCAGTGATGTTAGCTGCTCCCAGTGACGTTAGCTGCTCCCAGTGACGTTAGCATCTCCCAGTGACGTTAGCCGCTCCCAGTGACGTTAGCTGCTCCCAGTGACGTTAGCATCTCCCAGTGACGTTAGCCGCTCCCAGTGACGTTAGCCGCTCCCAGTGACGTTAGCTGCTCCCAGTGACGTTAGCCGCTCCCAGTGACGTTAGCCGCTCCCAGTGACGTTAAGCCGCTCCCAGTGATGTTAGCCGCTCCCAGTGATGTTAGCTGCTCCCAGTGATGTTAACCGCTCCCAGTGATGTTAGCTGCTTCCAGTGACGTTAGCCGCTCCCAGTGACGTTAGCTGCTCCCAGTGACGTTAGCCGCTCCCAGTGACGTTAGCCGCTCCCAGTGACGTTAGCTGCTCCCAGTGACGTTAGCCGCTCCCAGTGACGTTAGCTGCTCCCAGTGACGTTAGCCGCTCCCAGTGACGTTAGCTGCTACCAGTGACGTTAGCCGCTCCCAGTGACGTTAGCTGCTCCCAGTGACGTTAGCCGCTCCCAGTGACGTTAGCTGCTCCCAGAGACATTAGCTGCTCCCAGTGACGTTAGCTGCTCCACAGCCGGGCGACTCATGGACGGGTCAACTCCTAAAGGTCTGTCACGTGGCCTCCGCCTCCTCCAGAAGTCCCGGATCTGTTCGTTCCAGCTGGAGAAGTGAGCGAGTCGCTCATCTTCTGACCGTCCTGACTCAAATCTGTCACCTTTCAGAGCGTCTAGTCAAAGGACCTTTACACCTAAACATTTTAGGATTCACAATCCCAGAGGCCACGCTCACTCAGAGACATTTCGGATTTCACTGAAGTGCAACTTCCTGCCGTCGAACTAAACTAGTTGGTCTTTAAAATCGATGCGTCCAGACACGTGACGCCTGAAGTTACAGGTAGCAGCTAATCAGAACCTCCTTATCTCTCTTCACGGTTTTCCCTCCGGTAGCGGCGATCTCGTGCGCTCCGCAGCACGCTCCAGTTCACGACCGCGGCAGGTCGTTTTGTCACACGCCTCGACGTTTGCGCCGGAGCGCATGCTTTGCATTCCTGCTGCACGTGCATGAGCCCACGTATGACGCAGGTATGATCCCGGTCGTATGCGCCAGTTATGACCTTTTTAACCGCAGTCCTAGAAGCCCTCCCATTAAAAAAAAAATCAAAATCAAAAAATAAAGCTCAGTCGGTGACGAGGAGCTCGGAGGAGGATCAAACGGATCCAGTCAGAGCCTCTTTCAGAGCGGCTGCATACCACAGAGCAGCTTTAAATGCTCTCTGTGAATCAGTGTCCCTCATTTGAGAGGTATGTGGCGACTCTCTGCCACTTAAACCCGTTTGAAGTGCGGTCAGCTGCATCTGGGAGGTGAGAGGTGCAGACAGAGGCTTCCTCTGTCCCGTCCCCGGCCAAGATTTGGCTTTTATTCAGGTGAGGAGGAAAGTAGCAGGGGGCGGGGGGGAGCACAGGCACTCACAGATCCAAAATGTAGCCTTCCCCGTGAGGGTGCTCTGCGTGGCGGCCAGCTTAAGCGAATAAGAGAGTCTTATTCTCAGTCAGCGGGGCTTGAAAGCAAAGCAGGAGCCCCTTCAGTGTTACAGCTCATCTTTACAGTCGGGGGGGTCGATGCAGCCAAAGAGTGGACCTCTGCACGAGGAGTTATTGAAGTGAGAGCGTTAAAAGCGAACGGAGACGCGTTATAATAGTTTTTGGATTTTCCATTAGTTTTAGTTTTTATTTAGTTTTTCCAAATTCAGTTAGTTTTAATTCGTTTTTAGAGCAGTTTTGTTAGTTTTTGTTTTTAAATACTTAGTTTTAGTTTAGTTTTTATTAGTTTCAGTGTTAGTTTTAGTTTTATTTTGTAAATTAGGGTTGTAATTTTGGTTGGAGTGAAGCACTGAACTTTTTGAAGGCTATCAAATCACATAGTCGTGTTTACATTCTGGTCTCAATAAACATATTTATCAATGCGTCTTCCCGCTTGTGGTATTTCTGCGTATTTACTGACCAGCAGCTATCTGGTCTCCATGGAAACAGTCCATTATAGTTGCTGTTTTCTCCCGTTCCTTCCCAACGCTGACTAGCCTACAGCTGTAGCTTCTTTCCAGGGGGCTAGCTTAGGCTAGCTTATCCAGCTAGTCTTGGTTAGCCTTCTAGTGTGAGCTTTTCAAATGGACTTTCAGATTCATGGGGTTTTTTCTCCTTCAGAAGTATTCCACACATCATATCACCTGCTTCTACAACAAGGCATTTATTTTTATCGTTAACACAGTCATAGTCAAAGAAATCCCAAATATGACTGTGCCGATTTCTCCCAACTTTTGCCGCAGCCATCACTGCTGATCACTTTTTTTTTTTTTTTTTGCGGTTGTTGTTGTACGGCGGAGCGAAGTTAATAGATTTCAAACATTTATGAGGAAAAAAAATTACAAACACGAAAACGAAGGACGTTCTTTACATTATTACCCTCCGCCGAGGAGGTTATATTTTCAGTGGCGTTTTTCTGTCTGTCTGTGTACAAGATAACTGAAAAAGTTATGAATGGATTTTAATAACATTTGTCATTAAAATGTCAGAAATGTGTTGTCAGAAATGTGAAAAGGAAGAACTGATTTTATTTTGGCTGTGATCCGGAAGAAATCCTGGATTCTGGATTCACCGCAAAGATTCTGGAACATTGCGGTCAATGGGGCCGAAAATTTTATTTCTCAATATCTCCGTTAATTATTGCCCAAAACTGGTGAAATTTGACTCAGGGATTGACAATCGGAACCTCTATCAAATTTCAAAGGCTGATCCGGATCTGATCCACAACGCGGATTTTATTGCAATCTGTAAATCGCTATATGGGAGAACTGTTGCACTTGGCGGAGGTCTGCGCTCTCCGAGTGCTTTTCTAGTTATAGTTAATTTTAGTTGTTTTTATTTTATTTCAGTGAACGAAATTTTTTTTTCAATTCTAGTTTTCATTATTTCGTTCGTTTTCGTTAACTATAATAACCTTGGTCCTGACCAAGAAACCTGCTGTTAATGTCTTCATTAACCGCCCGGAGCCGAGGCCGGGACCGGGAACCGTGACTTTCCGGGGCATCGCTCACCTGATGTCGGGTTGCGGGGACTAATCTGCTTACAGATAAAAATCCAACAAGGCCCCTTCATCTTCTCTGACACCGCGGCGCAAAACTGCACGGGCGCACGGATCTGAAAGGTTAACGTAACGATGACTCACGAGACTCAGAGCCCTCCGGTATGTGAGTTTTAGTTCCACGTCACTCGGTCGTGTCGACACATCAGCCGGAGGCCCGACATACCTCACCCGCTGACATCCATCAGGCAGACTCGCTCCTGCACAAGGTAGTTCATGTGCGCACACACCTGGCCATCTGCCAGCCTCTCCTACGGAGCAATGCGGTGTGAATTTACGCACATAAATCAGCCGGGGTGGCAATCGAGCCAGAGACAGAGGAGGGTTTTTATTGGCCTCGTAAAAGCAGATGCAGAGGTATGTTTCTCTCATGTGTGCTGATGGCTCGGCGCAGCCCCCCCCACCTCCTCCACCTACACCTCCACCTCCAACCAGTCAGTGCACGCCCCAGCCTTAACAGCCGCCCCGCTCAGACCGACGAGCCCACGTGGAGCTGCCGTAAAAGCAGATGAAAGGCCGGGAGATGCTGAAACCTCCCAGCTTCACCCACAAAGTTCAGGAATCTGTTTGTTTTTGACACATGAAGCTCAAGTCAGGCGTCTGGACGAATACGGCATATATGTCTTACGATCCGGGTGGCGGCAGTGTGGTGGCGGTGGGGGGGTTGTTACAGTTGATATGAATGCCATTCACTTGCCCCGGCAGAGCCTCGTATGGAATGATTCATATGCTAATGGTTCCTGGGTAATGTCTTTATTAGGATGCTTGTTACCTTGTCAAAGGATTTTTGTCAAGATGCAACAAGCCGCTGATTAAAAATGATTTGATTTCACTTGACTTGCATTTGCTGTTTAATCACCAGCTCGACATAAGAATAACATTTCATACAACACATCTGAGTGTTTCTGGAGCAGAGTAGCGCTCCGGTTGTGTGTGTGTGTGCATGTGTGTGTGTGCACGTGCTGGCGTCGACAGATTCCCTCTCAAACATGGTTGTGTTGTGTTGTGGACCCCGCAGCCCCGGAGGGAGGACTGCAACAGCGTCAGGCCCGAGGACTGGAACCCCCGGATCCCCGTCGGCATCTCGCCTGTGAGCAAAAACGCCGCCACCCACTCGACACTGCCGACCCCACCACATTACACTAGGGGTGCACGATAACTGTTTTTTAAAACCGATACTGATAACTTTCAGCTCCTAAAGGCCGATGCTGATACCGATAACCGACACATATACCAAAGATCATTACATCAATACTAAGAACAAAATCAAAAATAGTTTTGACTTTTTAAATGAACAGATATTTATTTTTTCCAATGAAAAACTATTTGCAAGAATCTCAAACATTTTCATATAGCTATCAAACAAACCTATTTGATATCTCACATCAACTTAAATAAGCTGCATTACTGACTGATATAAAAAATAAAGGCTCCTTAAACTGATGGAAATACATGCATCAGAATTACAAACTGAAAAATGCATTCCTCAATAACAATAAAAATAATGGACAGGTCATAATGTACTGACACAAGTTAGACTTGACTGTGTAAATAAATTTAAAAAAGTGCACTCCATAGTAATAAAGAAATTATGAGGTAATGAGGTTTAGTAGTTGTTTTTTTTTAACCTCATGGAAGCTTTAGATGAGAGAGATGATGGAGAGGAGAGGGGAGGGGAGGGGTTGACTTGCTGCTGGCTTGCTCACGTTAGCTCACGTTAGCTCACGTTAGCTCACATTAGCGCGATTTCAAAACTCCATGGAAGCGATGGTTATGTTTCAGGTGGTTGGTCAGGTTTGACGTATTAAAGCTTGTGCTATTTTTCCCCTCCTTCACTTGGAGCATTTGTCACAAATAACTAGCGAACTATCTTCCTCTGAAACTTTAACGAAGTTCTACACCATCGCCGCCATGTTTTTATTTTTTTTTTCAGCGCACTGTTCCGTAATACTGCATTCAAGGTGTAACGTAAATTCCTGTCTCTCGTTTGCTAGTCATTCTTTCGGCCTTATCTGTTTTTTCTATTTTTTATGTGTAACATGTGGGAAAATCTGCGAATATTAATTCAAGTCAGCAACTACCAAAATTATGACCAAGTTTACAAGTTGTTTTCTGGCATGAGGGAGTATTCTTGATTTTCCTGATTGAGTAATCGTTTTTCTGATTATGCCGACGTTACTTGAACATAACATTCACTGCTGGTCATTCAAGGCTCAGAGGGAGCGAGGCACTGCCGTGTTGACAAAAATATATATGTTATCGGGGCTATTCGTCGTGATATCGGACTTATCGGGATGACGTAATTTCCTGTTATCGGCCCGATAGTTATCTGGTCGATAGTTATCGTGCACCCCTACATTACACCCACCGACAGGACACCCAGATCACCGGCTGCCTTTACGGCTGCATTTTCACCGCAAAGCATGAACAACACAAAAAACAAAACACAAGTTTACCCTCCCTCTGGGATGATTGAACAGGTTGCATGCTGATAAATACAGAAACACGTTTCTGGAAGCAGAACTGTGGTTTTAGCAGCGTTTCTAATATTCTAACGTTGATAAGCCGAAATGTTTTAGTAAAGATAAAGACGATAGACTCAGGGTCTAGAGTCAGTCAACCATCAGGGGATGACGATGATGGTGAAGTCCACGACTGAATTTAAAATTCACTTCACACAAATAAGATTCCACCTCTGAACGTTACATTTGTATTCTGAAGGTGTTTTCATCTCTTCGCTCCTGTAACAGGTGAAGCCGTCGCCTCTGCCGAGCGAGTGGAACGGGAAGACGGAGAGCTGCATCCTCAACATCAACTCCACCATTTACGACGAGATCCAGCAGGAGATGAAAAGGGCCAAAGTGTCCCAGGCGCTCTTCGCCAAGGTGGCCGCCTCCAAGAGCCAGGTACCCAGACCGCCCAGCGCCGCCCCGCAGGGGCCGCTTCAGTGCAGATTATGTGACGTTAATCTGTCTAAATGTGACACACAGGCAGGTTGGAGATGTGCTGCAGCAGTTAATACTGTAATAATAAAAAAAAACTAAACAGATTGTTGTCTGGCGAAGCATCAGGGGCGTTACAGGGACCTGGAGCTGAGATCAGAGGTCCTGGTCTTTAATCGGAGGAAGTTGGTGGTCGAACCGACAGCGTTTTCTCGTGTAAATAAGAGCATCTCCACGTTTACGCTGACGAGGAAACCTGCCAGGTTTTGATAAACAGATCATGTTGTCCGATCAGCGTCACGCTTAGGGATGGAAATTAATAAGATTTTTCCGATTCCATTATTGATACTGTTTAACGATTCGATTCTTAATCGATTCTCTTATTGATTCTAATTGAAAAAGGAGAACAGTTTTATTAGCATCAATTTTTTTTACTTAGAAGTCACAAGCTTACAAACTCAACAGCGAGGTCAAAAGAGGCCCAAAGCCTGGATAACGTGTTAACTGTTGTAATATGTAACTGTGCAAATACACAAGAATGTGTAACATTTTACTAACAGATTTTTCCTAATAGAAATAAAAAATCTCCCTTTAATAGGATATATGAGCTCACTAAGGACTCAAAAATAATAATAAAGAAAGATAAATACTATCAAATACAACGGAACAGTGCATAGTACAAATCTGCAAATACTATGAAGAATTAACAATTTTTTTGCAGAAAAATAATCATGTCTTCCAGCCTCTGAACCAGCCAGACTCTCTCTCGTCACGGTCATCTTCTAAATGTAATGCAGAAGGAATTCGTTTAATAGCATAGCATTAATGTTATAGCGTGTTTTACAAAGAAGCACATAGGCGGTAGCATAGCTACTTACCAGGGTTGCCAGAGGTGATCATAGCTTGGCTACCGTGTCAAAAAGACGACACTTGTTTATCATTATCGCATGTTGTGCACAAATCTTTCTGCATGTTAGTCGTGTTCCCTCCCGACGCTGTTATCTCCACTTTACAATGACTGCTAGTTGCCTTGTTGCCATCTTTTTTGGTGAAGTGAAGCCAAACTTTGGAGCGTTTGAACCTGGTGGGCGCCATTGTTGTTTACAACTCCAATGCGCGTGCTAAACCGAAGCAACTTAATCACGTAAGTGCTTTCTGGAATTGACTGTGCGTAACTTGCGTAAATTACGTGATATTTGTGCCGGTTCGAATCGATAAGAGAATCGCTGGATAAACTGCCAAACGATTCCATGGAATTGAATCGCACGGAACCGGTTCTCTACAGGAACCGGTTCTTGATTCCCAACCCTAGTCACGCTGGATGTGTGTCATCATCGGAGCTCATCTAGGCTAAAGGTGGTCCAGCAGGATCCTGGTGGGAAGCCGGTCCACCTCCCTGAACCGTCCTGGACCTGAAAACCTCCCATGGATCCATGGAAGATTTTATTTTACTTTTTTTTTTCTTCCCCTGAGCTTCGAGGCAGCTCTGTTTGTATCCAAATACACTAATCCAGGAGCCGAGGAGCGTCGGGTTAACCCTTCAGACTCTCACGACGCGGTGGTAAAGTAAAAAAACAAAATAAAACCACAGAACACGAGTCAGACCTCCTTTCAATTCAAGATGAAGATGAGATTAAAAAAAAAAGACAGAGAGATAATGAAAAGCTTGAAGGCAGAGGAGGTCTGCGGTGAGTTATCAGTCTCACGTCGTCTTTATTGTGGGTTCGGTGTTTTAGCGGTCGACGGTGTTGCGACACCAAACAGACCTGTTTATATTAGCTCCGACAGTCGGAGGATGGGGGGCCCCCGTCATCTGCTCACAACACAAGCGTCGTGCACAAGAGCGCGAGCCACCAGTTTAACTCTTTATTAAAAGCAATTTAAGCAACGTAGAGCCAAGGACTCGCCATTAACGGTTTTCAGGCAGAAGATGGAAGATTCCAACAATTGTGCTTGATGAAGATGATGGTGGAGGTGGAGGTGGTGGTGGTGGGGGTGGTGGTGGGGGGGGATCACCAAGGGCGGAATAATCTCGAAATATCTGCAAAGGCTTTATTTTTTTCTTGCTGATTAGGATGATTATACCCCCAGATAGCTTTGTTTTACCAAAATTGCAGTTTGATGCACAAACCACTGTTTTTGTTCGGGAGGTTCAAAGACTCCTTGGAAGGATGGAGTGAGAGAAAAGGAGGAGCATTAACTCGCTCATACCTCCCTCCTCAAATGAAGGTTTGTCTGGGAACCGGTCTCCCCCCCCCCACCCCCGTCTTGCCCCTCTACCTCTGCCGTTCCCCCAGTTTCTCGCTCCATTCATGGCAGGCGGGTGTGAATGTGAATTGAGCAGCAGATAAGAAGTGTGCTAATTATGCCTCTGAAAAGGGGCCTGCGAGAGCACTTATCTCTCGCTCTATCTCGTAATGGGCGCTTCCCGGGCAGCTGGCAGCTGGTCCCCCCCACCCCCCACCCCGCCACCGCCCCTCCCACCCCCCTTCACGCCAGAGCCGGTTCTGCCACCAGCACCTCCGGACCGACGACTGCGACCCAGTGGACGCGAACTAGGAGCGCCGCTAATCTGAAGTCAGATAGGATGTTGGGGTCCACATGGACGCTTTTCGTTCCTCAGATACATAAAACAACCAGGACGTTCGGCAGCAGATTTATAAAAAATATTTCAAATAATCACTTTGCTTGATTGCAGTTTGCTTCAACATTTTGGTGCTTTCATCTTTTTAAGTGTGTTTTTCCCTCCTCTCTGCCTTTATTCTTGTAAACTGAATAAAAAACAGTTTTTGGATTAATCGGAGGCTCCATCCTCATCCTCAGTAAGGATGTAACGATATGGAAAATTTGATATCTCAATTATCGTGACCAAATTATCACGGTTTACGATATTATCGCGGTATTCTTAATTGCTGTACAAATGTCCAAAAAAACACATACATTTAAATAATTTCACAAAATCTTATGATTTTCTTGTCATACTAAAACATCAGAAGCCAAAATTTTATCAAAATGGAACTTTCACATTAAAAGGACAAACAACTGGCACAGAAAGAGATTTTATTTTAAATGAACAAAATAAATAACAGGAGGAAAGCTTATTTGTCTGGTGCAAATTTAAATAAACACTTTAAAAACCATAGTAGGTCAAAATATGCAAACAATTATCAGGAACAAAAATTATAGTGAAGTTCAAATTAAATAAGCTGAACCTTAAACACGTATAAATGTGCAAATAAAGAAACAGTTGTTTAGGAGCCAAATATGTTGTTCTGAATTGTAGTTCACTCTGTGTGTCTGTGGGTGTCGCTGTGTTGTTACCTGAGGGTCAGGTATAAAGGTAGCTGCCTGTTATTGGTTAGGTGTTTGACCTGGAAGGGCAAAAGGTTTTTGACCGCTGTGGCACTAACTGCCAGCGTTATGGTTGTCGGATCAGTTAATGGAATAAATTAATATTTTAACTGCATCAGAAGAACATCGTTCTGGTCCTTTTTCAATCAACACGCAACGGTAACGTTTACAAAATATGAGTTAGCGAAGCGCGTCGACCAGGTTACTCTTGGTCAAACATCTCAGTAGCTTGAAGCATTAGCCTTAGCTCCTTCAAGTTGCTTCTACAAATTACAATAAAATGTAAACAAGTGCTCTGCAGACAGGATAACTGTCCTCCACCAGTTGTCTCTCTGCATTCTTAAATAAATAAATAAAATATGCCCAGACCTTGGATTTCATCCCTTTAGTGGGTTAGTAAATGTCCTGCGTGCTATCACCAGTTTCCGCCATGCTAACGTTACGATGCCGATGTTACAAGCTACATATTCACGCGAGACACAGTCGTGAGTCGCTCGCAGACTTGAATGAGGCTGATATTACATATCCCGGTAACCGACCGCGATAATGAGATGAAGTCAAACATAAACGGTAATTGTTATCGCGTAAAATTTTACTGTGCTTTACCGTAATACCGGTAACCGTTCCATCCCTTGTCCTCGGTAAAGGATAGCAGGGCTCTTCTTCCAGCCGCTGTCTGACCTTTTGAAAAGTGATTCACGGAGGAAATGATGACGAAAATAATCGATTTTAAAAAGATAACAGCCCCAAACAGCTGTGGTTTCCCACATGTTTTTTTTTGTTTCTGCTGACTTATATTATATTTGTTAGAGAAAAGGCCTCCGCATGCAAAGATCTGCGGTAATTTCCTCTAAAGAAAGTCCATACGTGGGGAATAATTAGAGCCGTGTCTGCGTGAACACGCGAGATATTGCTGCTCAGGTTACGCAGCCATCTGTCTTTGTTCACATGGAAGGAGGTGAACGATAACTCCATCTGACTGGAGGGCTTTTCTGAGGAAAGGGGGGCATTTCTGCCAGGTTAGTGGGCGTCGCTTCAGATGATCCCTGGCTCAGCGCGATGCGGAAAAACGAAAAACGTCACCTAAGCTCAGGCCGGGAGACGATTGTGGGAGAAATAAGCGTCCAAAGCCCCGTGTGGAGACGCTGCCAGCAGAGACTGCTGCTGTCGATGGAGGATGGGCTGCAGGCTGGCAGGATGCCTGCGTGGGGTCCGGGGAAATAACCGATGGGGGGGGGGTGACGACGATGCCCGAGCTCTGTCAGGTCAGACGAGATGACGAGATGAGATCTAAAAAAAAAAAAAAACCTGGGAGACCTGAGTAAAGCTACAGGCAGCAGGAGCCCCCCCTCCACCCTCCCCCCCAGGTTGGAAAATCAGCATAAAGGACTTTACTGAATAGTGCGTGCTCCACCGGTGTGTGGATGTGCTGTATTTAGACGTGTGAGGCTACTGGATCGCTGCCATCCTGTCCTCTCTGAGGGCTCGTAACCACAGCAGGCCTCTGCCAGACCCTAACTGCCCTCCCCCCCTCCACCCCCCACCCCCATATATTCAATGTTGCATTTCAATCACTCTTTTACTGCCACACATTCAGAGGAGCAACTATCGAGCAGTGAATCTCAGCAACGCCATCTTCCTCTGTCAGGTTAGCGGCTGCTGCTCACTTAGGCGCTGAGCGCTTCGAAAGATACGTCGCTTACGACACGTTCCAACGATGCTCCGTTCAGCTTCAGGAGATGTCAGACTTGGAGGAAACCGACCGGTTCAGATCCAGCGGCGGCGACGCCAGATCTCATTTTAGCCCATGGAGGCGCGAGCTGCGATCTGGACGTGATGTCGACATCATGAACTGGCTCCGCCTCCATTCACACTAACCGGCTAGCCTGGCAGAGAGGGCAGCTAACGCTCAGCTGATGGATGAGGGGAGAGGGGAGGGGGTGGGGGGTGGTATTCCTCTGACACGACTTTTATGTAGAAACATCCCTGACACTTCCTGAGAGGAACCGCAGAATCAGAGCCCACGCCGCCGGAAGACAAGCACCCCGGGAGCCCCCGCCGCGCACCGCAGGGCTCAAAGCCCCGCGACTCCTCCGCGACCAGGCGAGCGCGGATCACCGTCGATGCCGCCAACACTGTCCGCCCTCCCCATCTTCCTCTCTCTCACACGCTCACTCACTCTCCCCTGGAAGAGCCTGCGCTAATTAGCCAGGCTCTAATGAGACAGAATGGCACTGATCTGGTCTGCCGCTGCGCCACCGGGGAGGGTGGGGGTGGTGGGTGGGCGGGGCGGGGGGCTGGAGCAGGAGAGGGGGAGGAGGGGGAGGAGGTTGGTGTATGCCATCTGTCACCCTGCACCCGCCTGGCACGGCAGTCCCTGGAGTCGATCGTGGAGGTGGTGGTGGTGGTGCTGACTGAGTGCCATGTTGGTCTGGAGGGGGCGGGGCGAGGCCGGGTGGGGGCGGGGCGCTGATAAAAGACGGAAGTGTAGATGAGGAAAGTCCAAATCCTGGTTACCTGTTGGACCGAGTCACTTCTCTTCATTAAGCAGGAGACACGCCCGTCCACGTCAGATCAGTGACATCATCCAACCGCGGCCTAACGAGACGGCCAGATGGCTGACCTTTTCCACGTCTGTTTCTGGATGGCGGCCGCTACGGCGTCTCATGGCGAAGATCCGCGCGCAGGATCGCGTCCGAGCAGGTCACAGTAGAAGTTTTCCTTCGCGTGCTCGAAAGAAAAAAGGAAGCGTGGAGTGTTTGCTTGTGTCTGAGCTAGAGGTTGTCACGGGTCCACTTTCATGGAACCGTGAAAATTCGACCCAACCCGACCCGAGTCTTTAGTTTCCGACCACGTACCGAACCGAGTTACCCGAATAGAACCGAGACAATCTAGCCCATAGTTGCTCATGTTAAAAGTTGTCTAGCGTTGAATAAAACTTGATTTTCTTACCTAAAGTTGTCTTCTTCTACCGGTTCAGTTGCTACATAGGCTACGTGATGAAAACAACAATAAATCCACGTCGTTATTTTCTTTGTGGATACAGATGCTATTGGTAGCAACTGCTAACACTAATAGCCTACACCAGTCAGGGAGTGTCGTAAATATGTTCTCTCATCCAGCGTTGTCATGTTGGCGATCCGTTGTGCTTTACAGCTGCCGGGCAAACCGCTAATAACACGCTACGGCAACACGATTGTTTCATGACAAACACGCCACATTAATTAATAATCATTTAACTGCCCCGAGTCCTGACATTGGCTGCCACCGCCAATATCTTTAACTCTCGAGACCCGAGACTAACTGTACCGATTCCGACCCGAACCTGGAGTCACGTCTTTTGAATGGACTCGAGACCCGATTCGGGTCGGAACCTCGGGTTTTCGGTTTGTTGGGTTGTTCCGAAGACCTCTAGTCCGAGCAGCTCTCCGTCTCTGAGATGAGCCGGATCAGATCAGGCGTATCGACACCTGAGGGATCTGAAAAGGTTGCGACTGTTTATTAATTGATTTATTTATTTATTTATCTCCCGCGTCTGCTTGGTTATTAGGTTGCCATGGGAAACAGGCTGGGCCAGATCCCCTCTATTATTAAAGACACAATTTCTTGAACTAGAGACCCAGCTGTCTGAATAATTAATTTAGCGAATGAGTTATCTTGCAAACGGTGAGGTCCCCCCCCCCTGAAATGAGTCTTTCCTTTATTGTTTAATGGACAGTGGAATTCCCACCCGCCTGTTTTTCTCTCCGCCGCCTGTTTGGTTGAAGCGACCTCCTCTGAGCGGGAGCACGGGGGCTCTACTGAGCATGCTCAGAGCACTTCGCTCTCACTTACGCCTTACACGCCACCTCTCACCCCATCTGTCTTCGGCTGTGCAGCTCTCTCATCCCTCTCCGCCCACCTCCCACCACCGGGACTCTTCCGGCGTCGTGTTTGCCGCGTGATAAATGTCGCTCAATAACCGAACCGATTCCACCCGGACCGGTCCACGAGGTTCTCCTCGCCCGTGACCTTTTCCCGCCTCGTCCTCTTCCGGTAGCAACGTCGTGCCGGCTTTGTCTTGCGAACCCCACTCCCGCCGTCTCCGCCGCTCCTGACAGACCACACAGGGCTTGTTCTGAGGCCCGTTCTCGCTAATCTGATCAGGCAGGCAAATACGCCGGGAAAAGCGCTTTAATGATCCCCCTAATTACCTCAAGTCAATACCAACTGTATTATTAGACTCGGGGAAAATATTCCATTAGGGTGCCCCCCGTGGGAGTCCCCCCCCCCCGTGCGTGCTGATGTCATGCGCCGCGCGCCCCCTACGCTCGTAATTAATTTTATTTACACACGCAGGAATGCACAAGGTCGCACCTGCAGCCCGGAGCCG
The DNA here is from genome assembly GCA_018398805.1 of Hirundichthys speculiger. Taxonomy (NCBI): domain Eukaryota; kingdom Metazoa; phylum Chordata; class Actinopteri; order Beloniformes; family Exocoetidae; genus Hirundichthys; species Hirundichthys speculiger. The sequence continues at coordinate 245,854 of JAGFBZ010001678.1, forward strand.
CCCGACTCAGCCCGCCTAATCAGATCTGTCATAATTACCATCCTGCATGCTCCTGACACACGCCGGGAAATATTTCAATTTAACTGCAGCCGCCAGCTCCGGCAGATGCAGTCTGGGGCGCGTTGGTGTGCGAAGAAGAGGGGGAACTGCAGGAGGGGATATTAGGATGCGTCCCGGTCCCGGTTCCGGTCCTGGTCCGGTTCGCGTCTTTGTCTCCTGCTGCACGTTTCCGGTAAATATATTTACCGGAAAAGATATTCTCCTCTTTTCCCCATTCCCTTCAAAAACTTCTGATAACTTTTTCTTTTTTTTTTTTTATTTGGTCCAATATTTAGTTTCATTAGTTCTCGAAGCAAACTTGTAGACCAATTAAATCACTTATTTAACTGACACAGACAATTTGCAGTTTCTCCGCTATTTCAATCGCTAATTCAATAAGATCAGTCATGATTTATCAGCTTAATTATCCTTTGATATTAGCAATTAAACCCCAGCTTTGAATTAAATCTCAATCAAGCTCTTATAATTGATGGAATCAGACTCCACGTAGGTGCTCCGCGTTTGATTGTAATGGAGCTGCAGTTTTTGTTTGTCTGCAGTTTATTATCTCGTGTGCATCCATCCTCCATCTGCCACTTAAGCGTCGAGCAGAAAAGATGATAAACAAGAGGTAGACCTGCAGTGGGAGAGGATCGTTTGAACGCCGCCGGTACCCAAATATCAGCCCACCGCCAGGCTAAACTAGATTATGGCGCTCTTTCCGCAACGCTAATATTTGTTACCGCCGCTCGCTCGTTTATCAGACACTCTGAGCTCGAGATCGAGCCGGACAGAGGGTTTTATCTCGTACCGAGAGGTGTTTGAGGTGAAATAAAATTAAAAGGAAACGGTTCCCTGTAGAGCTGGGTGATACTGGGAATTTGGGTATTGATCCAATACCAAGTAAACACAGGGCCAGTATTCCCGATACCAATACCAGTACCGATACTTTTTCATGTTCATCTTGATCTATCATGAAACTGCTTTTTTGTTTTTTTGGTGTTTTTGTGATTTTTGTCTTTAGATTTTTTTGTTACAAACATAGGTGTAGTCTGATTTGGGCACCCATAATTTTCCTCGAGTATCTTCGTCTGCTCTGTTAATAGCTAGCAGCCATTTTCTTCTTCTTTCAGGCTCAGTAGCCTCGCTGGGAATCATATAAAATGACAAACGTGGCTGGCGAGCAACATTGTTGGTGCAGTTGAACACACAACAGTTCTTCACCATCTTTCCCCCTATCGTAAACTGCATGAAATCAGACAGAACAGGCACAAAATGCAAAATACATTGGCTTCGCTAGCAATAGTGAGTGTTTTTTTGCCCCCTCGGCCTGGTTGCTATGGCCTGCGCATGCCCGGATGTGTTTAGTGGCCCGGATGTTCGTGGTTGAGAATGGTTTTTCATGTGCTTAAATACATTTGTTGTGCATGCTTGTTTGGTTGCCGCAGCTGAGCAAAGTGACAAAGTGACGGTGCAACGTCAAAAGACGAGACAAGTGGGAGGGGGGACACAGCGACAGCATGTCAAAAACAGACTTCAATGAATTCGCAGATCACATCAGTCATTACTTGTGGGAGAGAAAAATAAAGCTTGAGGATCGATCTTTTTACACGAGTATCATTCGATACTAATACCAAAGTTGGTATCGATATTATCGATATTTGGATCGATCCGCCCGCCACTAGTTCCCTGCCTGTGTGAGATCAGAGGCGGAGCCTGTTAGCCGTCGAACCCGCAAATTTAACTGCTGTTACAGTGTCGTGTGCAGCTGCGGTGAACTTTGCAGGAAAAGAATAAAATGTGTGGTTAAAATAAAAAGGAACAAACCAAAACAAAGTGAGACCACACAGATGTTTAATGCGCTCCGCTTTTGATGGACCGGTCATTTGCCTTTGGTTATTCTTTATGCTCCATCTGCCTTTATTTGCTCGCTCGAAAATTCCCCCCGAACACTTTTTATCGGTTCGGCGGCCGTGACGTAAACTGGCACACACACACACACACACACACAACTGGCTGGCATTGTTTTCTGGGTGCTTCCTGCGCGCTCACGTCCAGCGACACAATGCGCGTCGCGTTCACCGTCAGTCCGTCAGCGCCGACAAGTTGCCCCATTGTATCCGCAGAGGTCGCGACCCGTCAGAAAAACGCTCGCTGTTTGGCTTCGACTTTCTCCGTGTCGCGGCTCGAATGGAGATTAAGTGTGATTCACACACACACACAGACACTCACACATACAAAGGAGGACGGTGACACAATCTGGAAGGCAGCGACATCAGAGACGCGGCGGCGTGACTTAATAATGCGGATTATTTCAAAAAGGGCACGTTTCAAGTGATTGGGATGACTCGGCTCTTTAATCCCTGAGAGCTTTCCCAGAGAGTTACATCTTCGTCCTCCTCGAAGGCCGCGAAGCCCCGACCGTCCCGAGGGCCAGTGGACAGATAACCGTCGGGTCCATCTGCTCTGCAGTCCGCCGCCGCCTCACGAGCGCTCGAGACTCGATGTTGAATTTAAAGGTGAACAGAAATGCAGCTCAACAATCAGCTCCTTAAAAACCATATGGTGGGCAGCTGCTTTATTAAAACCGTTTTATCTGCGGAGAGAAGTTTCCTTTATCTCTAAATGCTCCCTCTTCCATCTGACTCTGCAGCACTTCTATTCCTCTTCTCTCGTGTTGTAGGTAACTTTGATGTTTTAGAAACAGAGACGACACATCTGAGAAAGTTTTCCAAAGTTCCATCTGTAGGTTCCTTCATTCAGGGTTTCATGTCTTTTCTTCTCTGTTTCATGGCCGCGGTTGAAAGTGAAACGAGCGTAAAGTCGAGTCAACATCAGTCGGCACTGGTGTTTAACTTTTTCTGTGTCCTTGAAGATGTTCAGACTGACTGGTGGAGAGTTTGGAGCTTAAAAGCTGTGAAATCATCTCCAAAATAGTTGAGGAGTTGAGTGAATTTAACAGAGTAGATTTGAGTTTAGGGTTCAGGTCCACCTGCACCTTCAGGATCAGGAACACTTCTGAGGACAGTAGGGATGTAACGATATAGAAAATTTGATATCTCGATTATAGTGACCAAATTATCACAGGTTAACGATATTATCGTGATATTCTTAATTGCTGTACAAATGTCTAAAAAACACATACATTTAAATAATTTCACAAAATCTTGTAATTTTCTTGTCAAACTAAAACATCAGAAGCCAAAATCCTATCAAAATGAAACTTTCACATTAAAAGGGCAAACAACTGGCACAGAAAGAGGTTTTATTTTAAATGAACAAAAAACAGGAACAAAGCTGATTTGTCTGGTGCAAATTTAAATAAACACTAGTAGGTCAAAATATGCAAAGAATTATTAGGAACAAAAATTATAGTGACGTTTAAATGAAATAAACTTTTGACTTTAAGCTGAACCTTAAATACGTATAAATGTGCAAATAAAGAAACAGTTGTTGAGGAGCTAAATATGTTGTTCTGAATTGTAGTTCACTCTGTGTGTCTGTGGGTGTCGCTGTGTTGTTACCTGAGGGTCAGGTATAAAGGTAGCTGCCTGTTATTGGTTAGGTGTTTGACAAAAGGTTTTTGACCGCTGTGGCGCTAACTGCCGGCGTTATGGTTGTCGGATCACTTTATAGGAATAAACTAATATTTTAACTGCATCAGAAGAACATTGTTGGTTGGGTTGGTAAATGTCCTGCGTGCTATCACTGTTTTCCGCCTTGATTACGTTACAATGCCGATGTTGAAAAGTTACATATTCACGCGGGACACAGTCGCACGCAGACTGGAATGAGGCTGATATTACATATCCCGGTAATCGACCGCTACAATGAGAGAAAGTCAAACAAACGGTAATCGTTATCGCGTAAAATTTTTAATACCGGTAACCGTTCCATCCCTAGAAGACAGTAAATAGACCGACTTCTGGACAGAAGACGGACGGTTTGGAAGACAGAGAAGATAGAGAAGTCCAGTTGTCCTGACCCAGACCAGAGAGGTCACCAGGATCTGGAGAGACACCAGCAGCTTTGTGTCCTCGTTGGACGGATGCAGTCCTCGCTGCATTTCTGCGCCACATGATCCACCGTCCTTCCAGCTCCAGAGGACTTTAATTAAAGCCACGGACTCACAGTTTAGCAGAACCAATCTGCATAGTCAGAGCTCCTCCTGGAGTCTCCTCTGGAGCTGGAACTCTCCTGGAGTCTCCTGGAGCTGGAACACTCCCGGAGTCTCCTCTAGAGCTGGAACTCTCCTGGAGTCTCCTCTGGAGCTGGAACTCTCCTGGAGTCTCCTGGAGCTGGAACTCTCCTGGAGTCTCTCCTGGAGTCTCCTCTAGCTGGAACTCTCCTGGAGTCTCCTGGAGCTGGAACACTCCCGGAGTCTCCTCTAGAGCTGGAACTCTCCTGGAGTCTCCTCTGGAGCTGGAACTCTCCTGGAGTCTCCTGGAGCTGGAACTCCCGGAGTCTCCTCTAGAGCTGGAACTCTCCTGGAGTCTCCTCTGGAGCTGGAACTCTCCTGGATCTCCTCTGGAGTCTCCTGGAGCTGGAACTCTCCTGGAGTCTCCTCTGGAGTCTCCTCTGGCTGGAACTCCTCCCTCCTGGAGCTGGAACTCTCCTCTGGAGTCTCCTCTAGAGCTGGAACTCTCCTGGAGTCTCCTCTGGAGCTGGCTGGAACTCTCCTGGAGTCTCCTCTAGAACTCTCTGGAGCTGGAACTCTCCTGGAGTCTCCTCTAGAGCTGGAACTCTCCTGGAGTCTCCTATAGAGCTGGAACTCTCCTGGAGTCTCCTCTGGAGCTGGAACTCTCCTGGAGTCTCCTCTGGAGCTGGAACTCTCCTGGAGTCTCCTCTAGAGCTGGAACTCTCCTGGAGTCTCCTCTAGAGCTGGAACTCTCCTGGAGTCTCCTCTGGAGCTGGAACTCTCCTGGAGTCTCCTCTAGGAACTCTCCTGGAGTCTCCTGGAGCTGAACTCTCCTGGAGTCTCCTCTGGAGCTGGAACTCCTGGAGTCCTGGAGTCTCCTCTGGAGCTGGAACTCTCCTGGAGTCTCCTCTGGAACTCTAGCTGGAGCTGGACTCTCCTGGAGTCTCCTCTGGGAACTCTCCTGGAGTCTCTCTGGAGCTGGAACTCTCCTGGAGTCTCCTCTAGAGCTGGAACTCTCCTGGAGTCTCCTCTAGAGCTGGAACTCTCCTGGAGTCTCCTCTGGAGCTGGAACTCTCCTGGAGTCTCCTCTAGAGCTGGAGCTCTCCTGGAGTCTCCTCTGGAGCTGGAACTCTCCTGGAGTCTCCTCTGGAGCTGGAACTCTCCTGGAGTCTCCTGGAGCTGGAACTCTCCTGGAGTCTCCTCTGGAGCTGGAACTCTCCTGGAGTCTCCTCTGGAGCTGGAACTCTCCTGGAGTCTCCTGGAGCTGGAACTCTCCTGGAGTCTCCTGGAGCTGGAACTCTCCTGGAGTCTCCTCTGGAGCTGGAACTCTCCTGGAGTCTCCTGGAGCTGGAACTCTCCCGGAGTCTCCTCTGGAGCCGGAGCTCCTCCTGGAGTCTCCTCTAGAGCTGGAACTCAGCAGCGCCGGTTGTTGTGAGAGTTTTACGGTTGGGAACATCTCAAAACCGAACTGTCATCAGCAGATGGGCGTCGACAGCAGCATAACGTCTTTTCAACGCGGCGACGCCCAGGCGTGCAGGTGCGGCGGCTGGTTTGGCTCAGTCTGGGAGGAGGGGACGGGTCTGAACATAGCGTGTTATCAGCTGCATTTATCTGCGCAGCGTCGTCTGCCAGCGCTGGGCCTCTGCCAGGTTCAGGGGGAGGAACATAGAACAGCATTGTCTTCCCTCTTCCTTTGGCTCGTTCCCTTTGTCAGAAACAGGAGAGGTTCGTCTGGCTGCCTCTGAAATCCTCCCGTCCTCCAACCTGCCAGTCACAACAATGGCTACAATCACTTCTTCATCTGGGATTTTCTTTTTTTTTGTTTTTTTTTCTCCATTTTTCGATGCGTCACGATGGTCGTTTTTTGTCCAAATGCTTCTCGGTTTTACTCGCTGGGCTGAAACTGAGGCATTATTTCTGGTCACGCAGTAATCCAACAGGATGGGATGGGGGTGGGGTGGGGGGAGGTAAATTGATGGACATCTGTTGGCTTATTTTATTTATTTTCGCGGTGGCCGAGGTCAGCTAGATGGGGCTGATAACGAGCAAATGAGATTAGGGGGGAAGGTGTTGGTCCAGGCCGTGTGACAGACCTCAGTCTGTCTGTCTGTCTGTCTCTCTGTATGTCTGTCTGTCCCTCTGTCTGTCTGTCTGTCTGTCCCTTTGTCTGTCTGTCTGTCTTTCTGTCTCTCTGTCTCACAGCAGAGCCTGCTCTTCTGTTTCTCTGAGCTCCAGCGTTGAGGCGGGGAGGGGGGGGTTGCAGCAACGGTTTGGCAGTGGGCGGGGAGCGCCGCGCTGCCCTCTGCTCTCATTGGCCGTCTCTGACTGCAGCGCCCGCGTACGTGACGCACTTCATCCCGCAGTCCAGCGGTGCCGCCGGTGCCCGCGGGTCTCCGGAATGGTCTGGCGTCGCCGTTGAGTCCCGGGAGCCTCTGGTCAGTCCTGCGTGAGCTGGACGCCAAGACGAGGCTCGTTGATTATCAGTAATTAGGGAGAAGGGCCCGACTTCAGCCTGGCCTGGTCACACCCGGTCACTTCACGAGTCCCTGCCATGAAACGGGTCCAGCACCGCTCACATTCACAGAACCAATCACGGGGCAGCAGGGCGGGGCTTCATACAACGAACTGTACAGGAGCATCCACCGAGATGACACCGCAGCGTTGCTAATGACGCCTGGGGTAGGGATGGGAATTGATAAGATTTTTCTGATTCCGATTCCATTATCGATACCGTTTAACGATTTGATTCTTTATCGATTCTCTTATCCATTCTAATTTGCGGAAAAAGGAGAACTATCAGTTTTATTAGCATCAATTTGTTTTACTTAGAAGTCACGACCTTACAAACTCAACAGCGAGGTCAAAAGAGGCCCAAAGCCTGGATAACGTGTTAACTGTTGTAATATGTAACTGTGCAAATACACAAGAATGTGTAACATTTTACTAACAGATTTTTCCAAATAGAAATTTAAAAAATCTCCTTTTTAAAAGGATATATGAGCTCACTTAGCACTCAAAAATAATAATAAAGAAATATGAATACTATCAAATACAACAGAACAGGACATAGTGCAAATCTGCAAATACAATGAAGAATTAACAATTATTTTGCAGAAAATTAGCATGTCTGCCAGCCTCTGAACCAGCCAGACTCTCTCTCTCATCACGGTCATCTTCTAAATGTAATGCAGAAGACATTTGTTTAATAGCATAGCGTTAATGTTATAGCATGTTTTACAAAGAAGCACATAGGCAGCGGGATAGCTACTAACCAGAGTTGCCTTCCGTAGTAACTGCAGAGGTGATCTTAGCTTGGCTACCGCGTCAAAAACACGACACTCGTTTATCATTATCGCATGTTGTGTGCGTAAATGTTTCTGCATGTTAGTCGTGTTTCCTCCCGACGCTGTTATCTCCACTTTACAATGACTGCAAGTTGCCTTGTTGCCATCTTTCTTTGGTGAAGTGAAGCCAAACTTTGGAGCGTTTAGACCTGGTTGGGCGCCATTGTTGTTTACAACTGCAATGCACGTGCTAAACCGACGTAACTTAATCACGTAGGTGCTTTCTGGAATTGACTGTGCGCAACTTGCGTAAATTACGTGAGATTCGTGCTGGTTGGAATCGATAAGAGAATCGCTGGATAAACTGCGAAACGATTCCATGGAATTGAAACACACGGAACCGGTTCTCGATTCCCAACCCTAGCCTCGGGTCAACAAGTCTCTGCCCCAGAACCAACGAAGACACTCCCTCACCGGCGCCGCTGCCCGTCTTAGACGTCTGTGGTCGACAGCTATGGCTCTGCCTGCGTCACATGCGTCGCTCCTCTCCAAGCAACTTCTTCTGCGCGCACGACAGAATGAGAGCTTGGCCAAGTTGAGGCTTTGCATATTTACGTTTCAAATATCACTGTTTGTATTGTGAAATTAAAAAAAAAAAAAATCTGCTGCAGGGAAAGATTTTCTAAATATTTGCTCTGAGCTTCCCTGAGAGACGAACGTTGTATTTACTCATCCAGACGCCGCCATCCTCGGCCGTCGCTTACGACCATCTATAAGTGCCGCGCTGCCATCTGCCCGTACGTTCACACGTTCCTGTCATTTCTGCTGCGTCCGTGGCGTCTCTGAGCTGCCAGCTTTGGTTGCTGGAGGTGAAGCCTTTGGCCAGAAACGGTGTTAGGACCGTAGACACTCTGGTACCTGTAAGTCTTCCTGTAAACCCCGCAGAGGTGCAGGTGTTTCCGTCACTGACGCCGCCTGTCTCCGACTCGTTAGTCCCGCCTCCTCTTCTCTGCTACATTGAGCTCAGCAGGAGGCAACGAGATTCGATGTTGAGTTTACAAACAGCAGATGACAGTTGTGATTTATTGCACCTTTAAGTGTTGCCATTAAAATGTCATAAAATGATGGGGGGTGGGGGTGGGGGGGGGGCGCTTTAAAAAGCCTGAGGTGAAACTTGAGGTTTTGATTTGGATTGAATTGAAATGAATAATACTTTAATCCTCAACATCGAAGTTATGATGATGTCACTGCGACGTCTGGGGAGCAGGGGTGCTCCTTCACGGTCGCCCGTCCAGGATCACGCCGCCTCTGAGTACTCCTGGCAGGAAGCCCAGTAAAGAAGTCTCAAAACCATCGGTGCCCTCAAGGTGGCACTAGAAATGTTTCTGATGATTGGCTGACAAAGAACCATCTCTGATGTGGAGTTGAGCGAGAGACCTCTCAGACCTCTTGGAGGTCCTCCACTGTTTCTTAGCCCTGTTGCGTTCCTGGATCTCACTGGTTGGACTCGCTGTGCCGCGGGGGTTCGTTGTCTGAGGACTACGGCCGTCGCGATACACTAATCTCACGATATGATACGATACACGATATTCGGCTCACGATATGATATATATCGCGATATTCGTCTGTTTCTTCTTAACCCGAAATGCTCCCAAACATCTGCTTCTAAGCGTGCGGGCGCTGGATTTATAGTCACCGCCATTCTTTCTCCTGACTGGCTCAGCTCTATAGCTTGAAGAGAACGACGCTGGCTTCTGGGTAACTTGTTAGAAATGCTCCACAGCGACGCTAGCTGCTGGCGGAAGAGCACCCGTTCAGGACACAAAAGCTTTAAAAGGAGCTTAGAATATCGATACCCGTGACTGAAAAATCAATACTCTCTGTGGAAATAAAATATCGATTACAGTGATTTTTTTATTTGCGGTTAATGGGGACCGGCGCCCCCCCCAGCGAAAATCGGGAACCGAGATTGTGAACCGAGGTGAACCTGGTCGAGGTTGTCTGGTTGTCTGTCTTTGTGGTGGCCGCTGGGCTAAACTTCACTCGTTTGCTGGAACCATGTGGTTTGATGCAGCGGTGGTTGATCAGAGGTGCGAGACGTCCTGTAAATCCGTCTAGCGCTGGTTCGACGCAGCCGACGATCACCTGCAGCCGCAGCAGGCGCCTTCAGGCTTCTGGTTCCCGTCTCTGCAGCGTTTTTGGGGCTGGGATGGTTAAACTGTCACACCAGGAGCGTCTGTGACTGCTCTATTCTCTGCTGGTCGGTAACTAGGCCTGCTCCGAACTGCCTGTTCTGTTTATTTATAGAGAGCCCTTAATGATCTCCAACAAAACACCGAGCGCGCCGGATTGAAGAGCCCTAGATTTCTGTTTTCTGGAACGTACCGGAGCACTTCAGCGGCAGGGGCAGCGACTTCCATGATCCAATCAAGAGCGGTTGGTGCTTGTCGGCTGCGGTGGAGAGGTTCAACAAATCACATTAAACAATAAAGAGGGAAACAGAGTTGCGACAGTGTTTCTAACATCAGCCGAGGGCGGGAATGTCGAACAAACAACCTTGTGATTCGTCAAGTCTGAGGGAAATAAATTAATACACTCGTGCGTCTGTGTTTGTATTTCAGAGGGAATGCGTTCATCTTTCTTTATAAGTTCTTTAAAAGTTATAAGCCGGCGCATCTGCTCCTCTGCTGCTGGGAGGACCGTTGAAATTAGGGATGTACGATAACTGGTTTTTAAAACCGATACCGATTACCGATAACTTTCAGCTCCTAAAGGCCGATAACACACGCATATACCTAAGATCATTACACCAATACTATGAACAAAACCAAAAGCAGTTTTGACTCTGTAAATGAACAGATTTTTTTTTTTTTTATTGAAAAACTACTGGCACTCTCAAACACTTTCGTAAAGCTATCAAACAAACCTATTTGATATCTCACATCAACTTAAATAAGCTGCATTACTGACTGATATAAAAAATAAAGACTCCTTGAACTCATGGAAATACATGCAACTGAATTACTAACTGAAAAAAAATGCATTCCTAAATGAAAATAAAAAAATAATGCAGAGCGCATAATGTACTGACACAAGTTAGACTTGTCAGTGTAAATTAGCTGAAAAAGTGAACTCCGTAGTAACAAAAAAAAACGATTAAAGGATTTTGTCTTGTGGTTCCATTCAAATGAATGCCTTTAATTAAAGTAAATGAAGTTCGGTAGTTTTGGGGTTTTTTTTTCAATGTCATGGAAGCTTTAGAGATGAGAGAGATGATGGCGAGAAGCTGAGAGGAGAGGGGAGACTTGCTCCTGGCTATCTCACGTTAGCTCATGTTCGCTCACGTTCGCTCACGTTAGCGCGATTTCAAAACTCCATGGAAGCGATGGTTATGTTTCAGGTGGCTGGTCGGGTTTGATGAATTAAAGCTTGTGCTATTTTTCCCTCCTTCGCTTGGAGCATTTGTCACAAATAACCAGCAAACTATCTTCTTCTGAAACTTTAACGGAGTTCCACCATAGCCGCCATGTTTTTTTTGTGTGTGTGTTTTTTAAATCAGCGCACTGTGCTACAATGCTGCATTCTAGGTGTAACGTAAATTCCTCCGTTCCCTCGTTTGCTCGTCATTCTTTTGGCCTTATCTATTTTTTTCTATTTTTTATGTGTAACATGTGGGAAAATACTGTGAATATCAATTCAAGTCAGCAACTACCAAAATTATGACCGAGTGTTGTTTTCTGGCATGAGGGGGTATTCTTGATTTTCCTTACTGAGAAATCGTGTATATATATATATATATATATATATATATATATATATATATATATATATATATACATACATACATACATATGCATGTATTCACAGCCATGAACAAACAAACTGTACTTTTATTTCATCAAATGGACTTCCTGGCATTGAAATGGAGTTCACGTCGCGCCTTTGTTTGATTGGCTCTGCTACTTTGGGTTTAATCCTGCTGGTTTGGGGAGTGTTTGAGTTGGATTACTCCATCGTTGGGCTGGGGTACTGTTTCCCTGGCTTCGACAAGATGGTGTGTGTGTGCGCGCATGTGTGTGTGTGTTCTCCAACACCGAATCAGCTGAAACCACAGACAGCCCGACTGGAGCGCCGTCCAAATCCCTCTGCATGCAAATTAAAAACGCAACAATAAACGTGGCAAAGGAACAAGGTGGGCACGCATGCTTTATGGCCCCCTCTGCCCCCCCCCCTCACTCTCTCTGACATCCTACTGTACTCTTTGTCTCTCTCCTCCTAAAAGCCCTCCTGGGTTTGATGTGGCTCGTGGGAGGAGTCGGGGCCGAGGGACGACCAAACTGCTGAGTTATCTCCCGCGTGCAGCGCGGCGGCGTGGCTCCGCACCGCGCGGCTCCGCGTCAACGTGCAAGGCCGCGGCGTAATCCCACGGAAATGAAAGGTGCTGCCGCGCACCGGGCCGGGAGATCACAGCAGCGCCCCGTCACGCTGCCTGGACTCGGTTCCCTCCGCGGCCGTCCCTCCTCCCTTCACGCCTCTCCTGCAGCTTCAGCAGAGTTTCGTACCCCACAGTCTCCCACGCTGCTCCTCGGCGGGTCGTTTCCTCGCCAGCCTGCAGAGGGTGAGGTCATCCTGTTGGACGGCGTAGCTCGGCCTCTGAAGAGCCCTTCTGTCAGTGCAGAGTCCTCGGTTTGTCATTTAGCTCGGCCTGCAAACACGCCACCGTCGCTGCAAGTCGTGCAAGTGCTGTCCTGATTCTAAGAAAGCCAAATTGAAGGACAAGTTTGAGGGCCACATCGCCCTCAAACTCAAAAAAAATCCGCGAATAACTAAAACCGCAGAACTTAAACCGCGAATTGGCGAGGGATCACTGTAATTTACTTTGATTCAAATGTGACGCGTGTCAGATGAACATCTGAACCTGAACAGGTGAGACTGGTGGGTCTGGACTGTGTTTGTTCATTTATTCTAATGAGATGAAGCTTCTCAGATGTCTTTCATGGCCCTCTGCTGGATCGTCTCAAACCTGGACTCCTTCTGAACGCTGGATCGTTCAGTCGCTTTGACCTTCACGGTTCCTGCTGTTATGATGCTGCTGGATATTTGATGCTTTTAATATAAATTCCCACAGAACCGAGCTGTCAGAGGACGTGGCCCACCGCCTTAAAACCCACCTTGCCCTAACGTTTCCTCTCCCCCCCCCCCCCAGGGCTGGCTCTGTGAGCTGCTGCGCTGGAAGGAGGACCCGTCCCCGGAGAACCGGACGCTCTGGGAGAACCTCTCCATGATCCGACGCTTCCTGAGCCTCTCTCAGAACGAACGCGACGCCATCTACGAGCAGGAGAGCAGCGCCGGCCAGCAGCACCACAACGAACGGCCGTCCCACCTCATACACCTGTCCACCGACCAGCTGCAGGTGAGTATTTTGGTTGGATTGATGCTTCTTTTTTTTTTTTCCGCTGTCCACGGATGTTTTAGAGGCTAAATTAGTAGAAAAACACCAGCGGGTAACCAACACTGGGAGACTCGGTCCAGAGACTCGGCCCCGAGTCTGGATAAATGGAGGGGATTGTGTTGTTAAAGCTCCATCCATCTATCCGTACCCGTCTCTCCGGGGCCACGGGTTCTCCTGGAGCCGATATCAGGCAGGGGTACCACCGCTCCATCAGCCTGCTGCTGATGCAGCTGGATGTAGAGTCTGAGGGAATGAACCGCTCTGTTGTAGCTCTCTTATCTACTTAAAATGCTTCGGTCCAGTCTTGGTTGGGGACGAGAGGCCAGCTTGGCTTTCCCGTTGTTCGTTGCGGCGGCGTCTCATTATTTAATTCGTCCTTAATTTGTCCTTTCATGTTTCATTTTAATTGGCTGCTAAGTAGGGGTGAGTGTTGGCAAGGACCTCGCAATACGATATGTATTATGATACTTGTGTCTTGATGCGATATTATCGCGATATATTGCGATATCCTACCCAGTTAATATCTAAATTGAAAGTAGAGATGAAAAATCAAGTTGCTGTATATGTTCATCAGATGATGTTGATCATTCAGAGTACAAATTGAGTCAAAACTATTTGCTTCAAAACAACCTATTTATTGTTTATTATTAGTGTTTTTGCACAAGTATTTTCCTAAAATATCGATATTAGGAGCTGAAAAATCGATATTATATTGGTCGGCCGAAAATCGCGATATATTGCCAAATCGATTTTTTTTTTTTTTCACACCCCTACTGCTAAGTAGACGGATCTCTGACGCCGTCAGGAACCTCTACCAGGTGGTCTTTGGTCTCCAGACCAGTGAGACGGCCGTCCACACACCGCTCACATCGTAGGACAGCTGACCTGGACGGAAGACGTCCCCACGACTCTCTCACAACGGTGGTCCATAACGTTCACGTTTAGAAAACCAGGAGACCTGAACCAGGAAGCTTCCACCTGTGAAGCTGGTCCCAAACACACTGACACCCCCTCAGAGAAGACACCCCCCTCAGAGAAGATGCACCCCCTCAGAGAAGACGCACCCCCTCAGAGAAGACGGACCCCCTCAGAGAAGACGCACCCTCTCAGAGAAGACGCACCCCCTCAGAGAAGACGGACCCCCTCAGAGAAGACGCACCCCTCAGAGAAGACCCCCCTCAGAGAAGACGGACCCTCAGAGAAGACGGACCCCCTCAGAGAACCCCCTCAGACGACCCCCTCAGAGAAGACGCCCCCTCAGAGACCCTCAGAGACCCCCTCAGAGAAGACACCCCCTCAGAGAAACACCCTCTCAGAAGACCACCCCCTCAAGAAGACCAGACCACCCCCTCAGGAGACGCACCCCTCAGAGAAGACGCACCCCCTCAGAGAAGACCACCCCTCAGAGACGCACCCCTCAGAGAAGACGCACCCCCTCAGAGAAGACGCACCCCCTCAGAGAAGACGCACCCCTTCAGAGAAACACCCCTCAGAGAAGACACCCCTCAGAGAACGCACCCCTCAGAGAAGACGCATCCCCTCAGAGAAGACGCACCCCCTCAGAGAAGACGCACCCTCTCAGAGAAGATGCACCCCCTCAGAGTCTCGGTGCCGTCTGGTTGTCATCCTCCATCCTCTGCACAGAAAACAAGTAACAAAAAAACAAGACAAAACATCATTTTTTCTCCTTTTCACCTCATCTCAACTAATATTCCAGGAGAACGAATCAACAGCCGTTAAGAAGCGAAATGAACGCCGGTAAATTAGAACCAGAGCAACACTTCAAAGTTCCTTCTTCTCCAGCAAAAATCCTTTTTTTTTTCAAAGATATCATAAGGCTGAACTTATTTAACAGAACCGCTTTACACGAGACATCTGGCTTATGAATAGAAACCAACACAGAGGCCCCGTTAACAGCAGAAACATCTTAATGAAGTACAATAATACTTCTATTAAAAGTCCGAGCCACAGCTGACTGCTTGATTACTTATTTGGTTACTTGGATACGTGCGCGGCCAGCGCTTCACAAAGACTCTCATTTACTGGATATAAATAAGGTAATAGGATTTCTCTTACAAATCAGTTTCAGCAGCAGATATGGAAGCGGGGGAGTTTTGCGCATACTTTGCATGCGAACAGAAACGGTCGTGGACGGATGAAATAGGATTTTCTCTGATTTAATGGTGCAGTTCTGCACCGTCCATAAAAGACCAGTGTTTAAATATTTTGTGCCGGTCTTCCGTTAATGTGACGCGTTAGCCAAATCAGCTCACATTCGCTCAACAAGAACCATCATCGCTGCGTATATCGCTACGGTAAAATCACATCTCTGGGTGCATTTATGCAGCTGCCAAACAGCGTCCCTGAGAAGAGCTGTGTGGTTTTTTTTTATTTTTTAGTTTGTGAACTTGATTATGAAACACCTTTCTGCAGCGTCTGACTCAGAAATGGAAATAAAAGAGCGCCCGTTCCGCGAGGTCAACAGGGACCACGAGTTGCCCACTCGCTCCCTCTCCAGCCGCACAATGAGGCTTTTTTTTTTTTTCTTTTTTCTTAACGAGTAATGTGTCATGTGTTTACACTAACGGGGCTCCGACGGTGAAGTGGAAGCCATCGATAGCATTCTCACACTGCGGCAAATCAGCCGGACCATCGCCGGGAGGATTGTGCTCGTTTATCGACGTCTGATAAGCAGCCAGAGGATATAATGGAGGGGTGTGTGTTCATGCTGGTGTGTCCACAATGAGAGAGATGCCCCCCCCCCCCCCCCCCCCCCCGCCCCCCCTTCACCTCAGTGAGACGTCACCAGGGTTATAATAGTTTTGGATTTTCCATTAGTTTTAGTTTTTATTTAGTTTTTAGTTTAGTTTTTCCAAATTCACTTAGTTTTAATTTGTTTTTAGAGCAGTTTTGCTAGTTTTTATTCGTTTTTGTTTTTAAATACTTAATTTTAGTTTAGTTTTTATTAGTTTCAGTGTTAGTTTTAGTTTTATTTTGTAAATTAGGGTTGTAATTTTGGTTGGAGTGAAGCACTGAACTTTTTGAAGGCTATCGAATCACATAGTCGTGTTTACATTCTGGTCTCAATAAACATATTTATCAATGCATCTTCCCTCTTGTGGTGTTCCTGTGTATTTACTGACCAGCAGCTATCTGGTCTCCATGGAAACAGTCCATTATAGTTGCTGTTTTCTCCCGT
Organism: Hirundichthys speculiger; assembly: GCA_018398805.1. Lineage (NCBI taxonomy): Eukaryota > Metazoa > Chordata > Actinopteri > Beloniformes > Exocoetidae > Hirundichthys > Hirundichthys speculiger. The sequence goes on from JAGFBZ010001678.1 coordinate 261,966, forward strand.
TCCTTCCCAACGCTGACTGGCCTGCAGCTGTAGCTTCTTTCCAGGGGGCTAGCTTAGGCTAGCTTATCCAGGTAGTCTTGGTTAGCCTTCTTGTGCGAGCTTTTCAAATGGACTTTCAGATTCGTGGGTTTAATATTTTTAATTCTGTTCCCTCTGCAGGCTCAGTCGGCGCAGACGCAGCAGCACCACCAGCCCTCGCTGTCCCTCCACCCCTCCCAGCCTCTCCTGTCCCAGCAGCCCCTGCAGCAGCAGCAGCAGCAGTCCACCGCCGGGCCCAGGCTGCCCCCCCGCCAGCCCTCCACCGCCTCCCCGGCCGAGACGGAGGACGACGGGTGCCGCGGCGGGAGCGTCAAGTCCCGCCCGGGCGGAGGGAAGATCTCCTTGGAGGCCCTGGGCATCCTGCAGAGCTTCATCCAGGACGTGGGCCTCTACCCCGACGAGGAGGCCATCCACACCCTGTCGGCCCAGCTGGACCTGCCCAAGCTCACCATCATCAAGTTCTTCCAGAACCAGCGCTTCTACGTCAATCACCCGGCAAAGGCGGCCAAGGAGCCCAACAACAACAATGGCGGCGGCGGCGGCAGCAGCAACAGCACGGCGGCCAACACCAACACCAGCAGCAGCGGCAGCAGCGGCAGCAGCCCGGCCTTCGACGAGGAGCTGACGGACTTCAGGGAGAGCGGAGAGCTGCTGAAGGAGCTGGACGAGAGCACGCAGACCAACAGCACCATCTTCTCCATCAAGATGGAGGAGCAGCTGGGCCGCGGCGGCGGCGAGGCGCCGTCCGAGCCGGAGCACGAGGTCAAAGAGTAGGACTCCCCGGGAGGCTCACAGACTGACGGGTCGGACCGACTCCGACCCACAAACCGCCGCGCCTGCAGACGAGGAGGCGCGGCGCCGCGAGTCGGTTGCAGCGACGGGACCGGACGAGCGTCCGAGCGACGCCCGCACACCGGAAAACACATTTCAGACTACTTTTGGATTTTGTAAAACTTGTATTATTGACTGTAAAGACTCGATGCATCATTACTGAATAATCTGCACAAAAAAAAAGAAAAAAAAAAAGATTCAAACTATGTTGCCGTGGATATTTGCTGACTGCACTCTGTGTATGTTGTTTTACACTGATTATCTTTTTGAGCTACTGATTATATTCTAAAAGAAGAAAAAAAAAACTTCCCCAGGAGTTTGCCAAGACTCGGTAGGTGTTTACGTACGTGACGTTAAACTGGATTTCTTTCTTTTTTTTTTTATTTAATAGCAAATGAAATCAAGGACCAAGCGGTTGTCAAGGCCTTAATTAAGAGGTTTCAAGTCTGGAGCTGCTGGCAGAAAAGTTATTCTTTTAAAAAGAGCATAATGTGATTATGGATCGCTCTGAATCATCCAGCCCAGGTGCATCGCCGAGAATAGCTCAGTCTTATTTGTTAGGGAAGAATTATAAATACAAATATAAATATATATATAAATATAAATATATATATAGACATTATATTGTAACTGTAAAAAAAAAAAAAAAAACAGTCTTAAAGAAACTATGCCAACAAATGCCTTGTACTATACGGCACTGCCGATGTTCCATTATGTTGCAGAATCTTCGTCACTGTAACTGAAACGCCACACAGTCAGAAATGTGAATTACACACCTGTTTATGTTGTCCAACTTATTTATTTGCAGTTTATGTGATGTCTCTGATGTAATTTTTTATTTCTAAGGTTTTTTTTTTTGTCACGTGGCGCTTTTTTTTTTCTTTCCTCTTTTTAAATTCCAGACTCTTATTTTTTTTTTTCTATTTATAAATGTGATTTTGATGGGCAGTAAAAACAAAAAGTGTCTTAAACGTTTTAAATGGAGAAATGTGCTTTAAAGGTTGCCTATAAAGTGCTGTCCGTTCATTTACAAGCTTCACAAATTAATGTCGTATGCAATTTTTACTATCATGCAAATAAGCTTCGGTGAAAAGACGAACCTGCGGGAGGGAAAAACATATGCAATCCGTGTGAAAAATCGATGTCTGCGACGTGTCTTCCTTCGGTGAACAATCCAATTCAGAAAGCTCCTCCTGTAAAAACAGCCTGTACAAAAGTGTTTCCTGTTCTTTTTTTTTTTTTTTATAAGTTCATTTCAATGAGAACACCAGTTATTTTGCTAAGACTGTTTTATAAGTGTTTCTCGGTTGCAGAAATGTTCTAACTAGAAGTGGTTGCTGATTGTTAATTACACGATTAAACTGTTTGTATTGTACCACAGATTTCTTGGCATTAACTTGACCAGACTCTTTCGCCTCCGGCGGCTTTTCATTTTTACTTTTTTATTTTATTTTTTTCCCCCCCGTGGCCTCCGGAAACGGGTGTGAACTGTTTTTAAAAACTACTGCTAAGAGACGGCGGCTGGTTCAGCCGACGTCACTGAACGTGTTTGTAATAACTGTAAATATCACACTGATGGATCATTGATTGTTTATTATTATTATTATTATTATTATTGTTGTAAATATATTTGAAGTTTGTGTAAGAGCTCACCGTACGAGACTGAATTCAAGGTTCTGTTGTGCCTCTTCCTCTCAGACTGACTGTACCTGGGCTCTTCTACTGCTGAGTGTATCTGAAACACCTGTGAAATCTGAAATAAAAAAAAAACGTGTGAGGTGTGAACACCTGGAGCCATGAGATGAGATGAGATGAGATGCAAGGCGGCGCAGGTGTCCTGACCTGGTTGTGAACCCCAGGTGAGGACGGTGCGTCTGCACCTTCAGGAAATTACCGTCACCTGCTAAACTTCCTGAGAGACGTACCAGCTAACATGCTAACATTTCCTTTGTTTCTCTTTTCCTTCATGAATAAAAAGCAGTGTGCTCAGGAGAAGAAAAATCATATGAAAAAAAAAAAAACACGTGACTTTAAATAAAGAGGCGCCACGAAGCTTCATTATTCTTGGTTTTATTTAATATTTTTAGGGCTTGTAAATGAGCACAGCGTGGTGACGTACGCTAGGCGGGATTGTCCCAGGATGGATGAAAACATTAAAAAAAAACCCACATCAATCCACCGTGGCGACGCTGCTTCGGTCTCCGTCTTCACTACACTCAGGTTTGTTTGGTTCATGCTGTTCAGAAGTTAAACCTCCCAAACCGGCGCCACGTTAACCAGTTCCAGGTTAAACGTCTGAAACCAGCAGGCCAGCGGCTCCTGACGACCTGGACTGAAGAACCAGCCACCGAGACCTCGTCAGTCGTCGTCAGTGACTCCAGCACGTGTAAACGTAGAAATCCTTACAACAAAAACAGTTGGTGATAAACTGCTGTCCTGGTATACAGTACACATATATATATATATATATATATATATATATATATATATATATATATATAGTTTTCATATATCTGCCACTGTTGGGAGAGAATAAAAAAAGAAATCCAGATCCAGAATCTTCTCATATTTACCACATGAAGGTTCCAGCTGACGTGTGTGGGCGGTGAAGGCCTAAATAAGGTTTAAATTTAAGCCGCTGAGATTCAGAGGTATTTGTTTTCCAGGGGAGGTGCGGGGGGGGGGGGGGGGGGGGGGGGGGGGGGGGGGGCTGCAAATAAGACAAATTAATCCTTTAAGTGACATTTGTTGAGAGAACAAAGACGAGTGGAGAGATGTGGTTCATATTCATGAGGGTCAGTGTTGGAGGACTGAGCGGCTTATCAAAAGTGGAAGAACTCAGGAGGCAAAAATAAAATACAGAAGAATTAATATTTATTAAGTCACCAATAAGATGCAGGCTCGTGCACAGGTTGATTCCAGGTGGCACTCAGGCTCCTCCCACTTTGACCTCCGTTCAACCGTCGACATGTTTGTCAGAGTTTAACACAGTTTTTTTTTTTACAATAAAATCACAAAATTCTGACAAAAGAGGTGCTTTTACAACAAAAAGACAAGATTTTCTGTCATAGAACTGCAGTTTATTAAATTTTTAATATCTGTGAAATTTTGTGAAATTTTATATTTTAAAGTCAAATTCAAAAAGTTGCAAAAGAAACAAAATTTGTGGTTTAAGGATGAAATGTTGCAGTTTTAGAAAACCATTTATTTTTGTTTATAATTTCAGATGAAATTTTAGGTCGAAAAGTCACAATTTCTTTTTAAGACAAAAATTACTGCAACACTGCAAAATCCTTTATTTAACAAGAAAAGTTTGGGATTTTACAGCAAAAAGTCAGACGTTTGTCACAGAAGGTGTTTTTTTTTTTTTTTTTACAACTGATTGTTTCGTGTCAAAAAGTCACAATTTTGTAAATGTTATGATTTCAAGATAAAATGTTGTAATTATAGGACATTAAGTTGCAGTCATATTATATTATATTATATTACATTATATTATATTGTATCGTATTGACTGGGACGAGGCAAGGATCGACTGACGGGACGACTACAGGGCACTTCTCCCAGGATTCTTTTTAATATTTTTTTATGGACATCATCATTGTTTTAGTCTTCTTAATAAAATCTTTTTTTAATGACGTTTAGATTATTTAACTCTGTTCACCTCTGTTCCCCTTGATAACCTACAAGCCTTAGAGAGTCCGTTTTTAATTTGTCTTAATGGTCATATTTATAGTCGTTTTTTTAGCCTACATTGAGTTATTACAGTTTTTATAGGTTTTAGCCACCGATATATACAAGGGACCTTGCCACACAGGTACTGAGAGATCATCAAATCATTTGATTTTTGTGTTGCAGGGAAACACATCTAAAGAGATATTGCTCCCACAGAGTCCTCATGAAGACGTCAGTCACCAACAAACTCCGACTCTTCAGGGGAGGTTTGAAGGAAAGTTTGGGTTTTATGAATGCCGATTTTAAATGTGCATCATGTTTTGTGGGTTTTTACCACCATAAATAAAGAGCTGGGTGATGGTTATACTCAGGAGCAGCACGGTGGAGACACAGATGCTCGGACTGCTGTTAGAGATCATCGGCTGGAGAAGCAACATCTACAGCAACATGAGGAGGTGTGGCTTAATTTCTGGCTGCAAGGAGGAACTTAACATGTCACAATTAAGGTTGGGCACCAACAAACAAGTCCAAGAAGGAATCGGTTCCTAACGTCCGGTTCTGAAATCGTTTAGAAGATTTTAGAATTTCGATTCCTTTTTTTTGGTTCCTAAATGTCCACGCTAATTATTTTATTTTTTTTTATTTACTGCACTAGTTTGTTGATGTTACTCCGCCCAGCGTACTCAACTCCGTGCTAGTGGCGACGTCACGTCCGTCGCCGACGGACTTCACTCACCGCAACATGGATCCCAAGAGACGCCGCTCTAGAGTTTGGCTGCATTTCAGTCCAGGGAAATGACGGCTACCTGGCGCAGTGAAACATCTGCGGGAAGCGTGTTACTGCCAAAGGAGGGTGGACGACTAATATGGCAAAACACCTTCACCTGCATGGCATCACAAAAATAAATGAGAGTACTGTATTTAATTCACTGCGTTGCTCCCGTCGCTTCTTCGACTGCAACAGAGTCCGTCTTCATCCCGAAACTCTTGTCTTCTCAAACACAGCTGGTACCTCTACTTACGAACATTTCTACATACCAAGTTTTCAGGTTACGAAACGTATCAACGGGAAAATATTGCCTCTAGTTACAAAGGAAATTTCAGGATATGAAAGGCAAAAATACAGTAGCGCTGCTACTCGCGGCTCCCAGAGTTTACAGAACGTAAACATACTTGTAACTGCTCTGCCATTGGCTATCGGCTAGCATCTTCCTGGCATCCCATTGGCTAGAAGGGCCGCTTGTCTGTATGAGCGTAACCCAGCAACCCAGGTAAACAAACAATTTTTACCTCCGCCAAGAAGGTTATGTTTTTACTGTTTCTGAAAGAGCAGATATGGTCATCTTCCTAAACAAAAACTGTTGATTTCGTTTTTTGTTGGGAAAAATGTATTTTGGAGGCCAACTGCCAACTGTAAGTTGTTTAACATTTAGGTTGAAAGTGAATTCTGTGTATGCATATGTGCATGCAAGCATGTGTAAGATAAAAATGGCCTGTCGCCTGTGTAAATGTGTCAGTTTTTTTTTTTTTTTTAATTCTTCTGTTAGATAAGTCGCGATCTGTTGACCTACACATCAAAGAATCGGAATCGGAATCAGAATCGTTAAAATCCAAACGATGCCCAACCCTAGTCACGATGCATTAAACATGCAGTCAAACCTCCTGTCCTGATGAGAGAGAGATCGAGTAAAACCAGCAGAAAAGAGAAGCTGGATCGCCCTGATCCTGACCCTGACCCTGAGCCAGATCTGACCCTGACCCTGACCCTGACCCCTTCCTGTGGAAGAATTTCGACCCATTCTTCTCCAGAACGTTCCTTCAGTGGTGTCCTCCTCCTCATACCTGGTTCAGATCTCTTCATGGATCCTACACGGCCTCCATAGGTCTGACCCGCCGCAGGGCGTCTCCGGTTCCTGAACCTGAACGCTGCAGACCAGCAACCTGCCAGAAACACCTGCTTTCACGGAGCTTAGCTCTGGATTAGCAGCGGCGTCACGCTCAGGTTGCTGCGGCAACGGCATCACCGGGCCTGACTCATGCCGCGGAGTCCTCCACGCTTACCCACAAGCCCTTGGGACTGCTCAGCAAATCAAAGAGGAAATGCAGCAGAAAGCCTAATAAAGTTTTTCTAATGATGGCGTTGACGTCTCTCTGGACCTGTTTTTTTTTTTTTTTTTTTTTAGGAGGATGCTCTTCTGAAAGTGCAGAGGCAGAAATGGAGGGTTTGAGGTGTGGAAATTAATGACATTAATCACAGAGTCGCGATTGAACCGCCTCTCCGGCTCTTTGCCTTCCAGTTTTTGGGGGAGACGAGATTAAGCGTGAACCAGCGCGGGGGACCGGCGCCGTCCTGCTGATCACATTAGCTCAGCAGCATCGCGTGAATATGAAGATGTTCTCTGATTGATGGAGGAACAGGCTCACGGCCATCGCCTGTCTTGTTTGATTTCATTAACGCGGCCTTATTTTGAATTATACGGGTTTTCCTAAGTCTATTACAACATCTGGGGATGTGAACGGGCCTCACCTCGCCGAGGGTCTGCAGGAACGGCCCGTCGGCCGGTTTGAGGCGTCTGACCTGCTACGGACGACTTTTATTCACGTTCAGGGCCGACACCGACGACTCTGCTCCACCGGCTGGAGAACATCTTTTGTTGGAAGCTAACGGGCAGATGCAGCAGCTAAACCCTCCGCTCACCGTCGGAGCATCTCGAGTGAAACGGACAGCCAGGTCTTCTCGGCACCTCCGCGCCTGCTAGGTTTGTGAGCGGATGCTCAGAGAGAACATTTGTTTGATGACCTCCAACGTTCATCCCTGGTCGTGGCGCCGCCGCGTCTCAACCTGACGAATACCATCCCACCGCAGCCACTATGATTCTTTTTAATGTTTCAGCGACGAGCGGCTCATCTTTATTTATCGAGTCTGCAGCCTGTTTTCTGTGATTTTAGCTGAAGTGGCCTCTTGTTATCTGGAGTGCTAATTGAACCCATTTTCCCTGTCTAAACCCGTATTAGCGCTTCCATTTTAAAACAATAACTCGCGGATGAGCGGCACCACTCGGCGCGCGCCACTTGTCACGATGGTTCCACTCGTCCACTGACCAAAACAGACTTGAAACCCGTCAAAACGCGTCAAAGTGCCTCGCCACTCATCTTTGTTGCAGATAAACCGTCGGATTTCATGTGACATTTTTAATTTTTATTCTTCTTCGTTATCTGTGGTGGTTTTCAGAGCAGCCTTTGAGTCTCTCTCTCTCTCAAACCAGGTAGAACCTGCCACATTTGAACTTTTACCGTATTTTCTGGACTATAAAGCGCATCTGAATATAAGCCACACCCATTAAAATATAAGCGAAATATATATTTTGTCACATATAAGCCGCACCGGACTATAAGCCACCGGTATCCAGGCTGAAAAATAAGATATTTACAAGATTTTGTACCATAAGTGTTTATTCACATACCTGAACTGATTGTTTCTGAACAGAACCTGTAACACGGCAGTAAAAGTGCTGATCAAACAAAACAGAAAAGTCATTGATGGTTTTATTCATTTTCCTCCTGTATACTAAAACCAAGTTACTTTATTTTTCCTCCTACTGTGTACTGAAACCACCCCACACAGCAAAGACAACCGGAACGGACCCACGAAACGGACCCGTATCGGGGTCCACTTCCACTCAGAGCCGGATCCGTTTTGGAGCCTGATCGCGGACCTGCTGGCTCCACTCTGCATCCGGTCCGCATCTGCGATTAAAACCTTACCTCTGCGGCAGGTCCGCTCAGAACCCTGAAATCCACTGGGGAACCAACGAACTGACTGGACAAACTGATAAATCCAGGTGTGTCTGAGTAGCTACAGTGGTCAGACACACCTGGATTAATCAGTTTGTCCAATAATAATAGATATTGATGCTCACAAAATGAATGTAGAGTAGCAAAGCCAACATAGGCTACTTAACAAAAACAGAGTAGCCTTTAACTACTTGGTTTGTTTTTTGGCTTTTGCACTTCCTGCTAGAGCGCCCCCTGAGGGCTGAAGAAAAATTAATAGAAAAGCTGCATCTCTGTATAAGCCTCATGGTTTAAAGCGTGGGACAAAAGTAGCGGCTTATAGTCCGGAAAATACGGTACTTTGGTGTATTTAATATAAAACATCTGCATCTGCATGTGTGCAGCAGCCCTGTTTTCGCTAGTTGTTCATGGCGAAGCCACAACTGAGGACCGAACTGTCCACCAGGCGGGCAAGGCTCCCCCCCGCCCCCCCGCCCCCAAACAAAGCTGTTCGCCGAGTCCACACGACAGCATCTGGATCCTCCAGCCACGGTGAGGCTGACACGTCCCGGCCGTCGATCAGGTCTGACGACCTTCGCTGATGACTGCAGAGCGACAGAAGGGCAGCGGCGGGGAAGTGTTCGACGCGCGTGGAAACATGCTCATGTTCCCGAGCAGGAACAGGCGTTCTGCCAGTGTCGTACCTGAACGCGTTCATTGAACAAAAAGTTCAAGAACTAGTTCATATTTTGTGTGAACGTGAACTGAACTCGTTCTCTTTCCCCTTCACCAGCAGGGGGCGTGAACGAGTTCATTTGGGCAGTTTTGAACGACGCTCTTTCAAAGTTCACGCACGGTCAAAACCGTTCCAGGTTTCCAGTGAACCCCATTTAAAATACACCACACACGAGCCTGATATGTATCTGAGGAAATCAATCAAACATGGCAACACGGCTGTCGCTGCTGTCACGCTGACAATTACGTCATCAAACGTTAAAACGATCATGAAGGAAGATGAAAGCTGCAGTTACCCAGAGCTGGAGGAGACCCCCGACTGCCGGGGGGTTTGAAATATTGAAATGGGGGGAAAAAACATTTGCACCTTAAGGACCTGTTTTTTGTCTTATAATAAAGACGATTTGGCAGCAAGTTTTTCCTCAAAATTTTTAATATACTGTAGAGCAGTGATTCCCAAAGTGTGGGCCGCGGCCCCCTGGTGGGCCGTCGTGGTACTGCAGGTGGACCGTGAGAGGTCATTAAAATTAAACAAATATGTTTTAAATCCTCGATCTTTTTTAAATATGTTTTTAATTACTGTAAAATATTCATGACATGATTAAAAAAAACATTAAGAAGTAATAAAACAAACCAGTTAAGTGTTATTCTACTGTCATCTTAACTTAATATGACAAGTGTCACCTTATTTGTTGACCCCTCACATTAATATCGGATCATGGTTCCTGGTCCTGTATGTTGATCATAGTTGTCATTAAAGGTTTTGGTGGGCTGCAGAGATTTTTCACATTTCAAATTGGGCCGTGGTATTCTGAAGTTTGGGAATGGCTGCTGTAGAGAGAAACTGAAACGGAAATTACAGTTTTACATGGGCTGTTCCTTCAATGCTAATGTGAACACTGGTTGGTTCAGGATTCAGAACTGGACTAATAGTTTTCGACAGTTAAAATGGATAAAATAATTGCCGTTTGTGGTGGGGTAGTATACAGTGGTAATCATTTTGACAAATAATTGCTAGCAGCAACAAAAAATGAACAAAAAATGAACTATTTAGTTCATTTTTTGAAATGGCAAACTGAACTAGTTCATTTTAATTTCCGTGAACTATGAACTGAACAAGTTCGTCTAGAAAGTGAATTTGCCCAACACTGCGTTCTGCTTCGTTTTCTTTTCCACCAACGAGAACGTTCTCCTCCTCCAACGCCCAGATCGACCGCCATCGAATCGGTCGTAAGTTTTGCGGGGAGAAGCAGTAACTCGACAGGAGTCGTCACGAATCTCTCCTGCCGGGGGGCGAAACGGCAGAAACTGGGACCTTTTTTTTTTTTTTTCAGAGCTGCTCCGCCAAAAAACGGAGCAGTTTGTGGGGCCTCTCACCACCGTTCCCTCCTTGACAAGTAAGCATCAAGAGAGCTGAGACGAAGCCGTTAAATTGCCTCAACAGCTGTGCAGAGTATGAATAACTCGTTAGCCGCGTGCATTTTAAGTCATCAAATCCCGAACCTCCTCACCTAACCCTCATTTGCAAAGGGGACAGGAGGGAGGTGCTAATTAAAGGGATAAAGAGAACAAATCTTATCATATCTAATGCTGGATTTTTAAGAGGGCGGGGTGAAGGTGTTGGTGTGAGGAGGGAAAAAAAAAGAAATCCACAGTTACATCTGTATTCTCACTCGGGGAAGGTGCTATTTCATGTTTAATTAATTAAACAGTCTCTAACTGTAACTTGACAAATGTGATGCCAGTTAGATGGTGTGGAGAAATTGTTTATTGCTAATTAATGGTTGATTTCTGGGGAAAAGAAGTTAAGTCTTTTGATATCGTACCTTTCACTGACTGTTACAAAAAAATGAGCATCAACATCTGTCTCCGCTGTAAAAAAGAAACGGCTTATTGTTCGAGGATCAGGTGAAAAGAGCTTCAGGGTTTTTTTTTTTTTCTTTTTGGTAATTCAGTGAATATATTTTAATAACTGGTGGATGAAAGCAGGTGTTTCGCAGCTTTCATGTCTCCATGAAGCAACTCTGAGCCGTATTTACCCGTTTCCATCTGATAGGTTACTCTCCCGCCAAATCCAGACTGACCTCCATCTTTAAAAATAATATCAACAGTATATGCATCAATCATGTGGGTTTCCTCTTTTTTTCCCCCTGGAAAAACAAATATTGACCGTTTTTTTTGCCAACGAACAACCTCAGTGGGAGTTTCTGATTTTCTGTCGTCACACAAAAACATAATCAGATAACATGTATTATTTGGTTAAAAATAGTGATTTTACTCTTTTTTTATGCATACCCTTCATATACACACTGAATGGGAGTTTTAATTAATTATTACTAATTGTGCTTATTAATTTACCAATAATTGATTGAGGTTCTAGTGAGGCAGTTGTACAACACTTAAACGAGGCACTTGACAATCTGACGAGGGTGTAAGTGGATTTAATCTCCATTTGAATTCAAGCAAAGATGGTCAGGTAACTCACATACAGGTGTACAAGACAATGAGCAGAGCAAATAGAGCTACTGACTGTTTATTAATACTTTGAGCCTTGAGCTAATTTCTCCTGACAGCTATGTGTCCCAAAAATCATACGATGACAAATGAGCAATAACCCACATTGGATTAGATATTAATATCACTGACAAACAGGGCATGTTGACCTGTCTATATATACCTCCACCTGTCTATATAGATGTCATCCCAGCGTTGACCTCCACCCGTCTATATAGATGTCGTCCCTGCGTTGACCTCCACCTGTCTATATAGACGTCATCCCAGCGTTGACCTCCACCCGTCTATATAGATGTCGTCTCTGCGTTGACCTCCACCTGTCTATATAGACGTCATCCCAGCGTTGACCTCCACCTGTCTATATAGACGTCATCCCAGCGTTGACCTCCACCCGTCTATATAGACGTCGTCCCAGCGTTGACCTCCACCTGTCTATATAGACGTCGTCCCTGCGTTGACCTCCACCCGTCTATATAGACGTCATCCAAGCGTTTAACTCCACCCGTCTATATAGACGTCATCCAAGCGTTTACTCCACCCGTCTATATAGACGTCATCCCAGCGTTGACCTCCACCTGTCTATATAGATGTCGTCCCTGCGTTGACCTCCACCCGTCTATATAGACGTCATCCAAGCGTTTAACTCCACCCGTCTATATAGACGTCATCCAAGCGTTTAACTCCACCCGTCTATATAGACGTCATCCAAGCGTTTCCACCCGTCTATAGACGTCATCCCAGCGTGACCTCGACCCGTCTATATAGACGTCATCCCAGCGTTGACCTCCACCTGTCTATATAGACGTCATCCCAGCGTTGACCTCCACCTGTCTATATAGACGTCATCCCAGCGTTGACCTCCACCCGTCTATATAGACGTCATCCCAGCGTTGACCTCCACCCGTCTATATAGACGTCATCCCAGCGTTGACCTCCACCCGTTTATATAGACGTCATCCCAGCATTACTCCACCCGTCTATATAGACGTCATCCCAGTGTTTACCTCCACCCGTCTATATAGACGTCATCCCAGCGTTGACCTCCATCCGTCTATATAGACGTCATCCCAGCGTTGACCTCCACCTGTCTATATAGACGTCATCCCAGCGTTGACCTCCACCCGTCTATATAGACGTCATCCCAGCGTTGACCTCCACCCGTCTATATAGACGTCATCCCAGCGTTGACCTCCACCCGTCTATATAGATGTCATCCCAGCGTTGACCTCCACCTGTCTATATAGACGTCATCCCAGCGTTGACCTCCACCCGTCTATATAGACGTCATCCCAGCATTACTCCACCCGTCTATATAGACGTCATCCCAGCGTTGACCTCCATCCGTCTATATAGACGTCATCCCAGCGTTGACCTCCATCCGTCTATATAGACGTCATCCCAGCGTTGACCTTCCACCCGTTTATATAGACGTCATCCCAGCGTTGACCTCCACCTGTGTATATAGACGTCATCCCAGCGTTGACCTCCATCCATCTATATAGACGTCATCCCAGCGTTGACCTCCATCCGTCTATATAGACGTCATCCCAGCGTTGACCTCCACCTGTCTATATAGATGTCGTCCCTGCGTTGACCTCCACCCGTCTATATAAACGTCATCCCAGCGTTGACCTCCACCCGTCTATATAGATGTCATCCCAGCGTTGACCTCCACCCGTCTATATAGACGTCATCCCAGCGTTGACCTCCACCCGTCTATATAGACGTCATCCCAGCATTACTCCACCCGTCTATATAGACGTCATCCCAGCGTTGACCTCCACCTGTGTATATAGACGTCATCCCAGCGTTGACCTCCATCCGTCTATATAGACGTCATCCCAGCGTTGACCTCCACCCGTTTATATAGACGTCATCCCAGCGTTGACCTCCACCTGTGTATATAGACGTCATCCCAGCGTTGACCTCCATCCATCTATATAGACGTCATCCCAGCGTTGACCTCCATCCGTCTATATAGACGTCATCCCAGCGTTGACCTCCACCTGTCTATATAGATGTCGTCCCTGCGTTGACCTCCACCCGTCTATATAGACGTCATCCAAGCGTTTAACTCCACCCGTCTATATAGACGTCATCCAAGCGTTTAACTCCACCCGTCTATATAGACGTCATCCAAGCGTTTAACTCCACCCGTCTATATAGACGTCATCCCAGCGGTGACCTCGACCCGTCTATATAGACGTCATCCCAGCGTTGACCTCCACCTGTCTATATAGACGTCATCCCAGCGTTGACCTCCACCTGTCTATATAGACGTCATCCCAGCGTTGACCTCCACCCGTCTATATAGACGTCATCCCAGCGTTGACCTCCACCCGTCTATATAGACGTCATCCCAGCGTTGACCTCCACCCGTTTATATAGACGTCATCCCAGCATTACTCCACCCGTCTATATAGACGTCATCCCAGCGTTGACCTCCACCCGTTTATATAGACGTCATCCCAGCATTACTCCACCCGTCTATATAGACGTCATCCCAGCGTTGACCTCCATCCGTCTATAAAGACGTCATCCCAGCGTTGACCTCCACCTGTCTATATTAGGGATGCACCGAAAATTCGGCCACCGAAAATTTTCGGCCGAAAATGGCCCAAAAGTGCATTTTCGGTTTTCGGCCGAAAGACTTTTATCACCGAAACAACGCGGCCGAAACAGGATGTTGTGATGACGAACAAAAACCGCAGCCAGCACGCGCTTGTCTGGGGCCAACATGTCTGTGGTGTGGACGTATTTCAATATATCTGAGAAAGACCCACGGATAGCGATTTGTAAAACATGTAACGCTGAAATTTCAAGAGGGGGTGAATCTGCAACGAGTTTCTCCACGTCGGGTTTGATTTATCACCTGAAATCCAAACATCCCGATCGCTATTCTGAATATGAGAAGGCGGCGGCACAGAAAAGGAAAATCCCTCCGAGCGCGCCCACTCCGTCTGTGGCGGACGTATTTGAAAAGGCAAGAAAGTTTTCCAGTGATGGTGCCAAGGCAAAGGGCATTACACAAAAAATTATGGAATTCATTGCCTTTGATGATCAGCCGTTCTCTGTTGTAGAGGATGTGGGATTTCGTAGGCTGATCGAGCACATTGAGCCCATAGGCGTAGTTTGACTTTTGCGTCGGGGGGGGGGGGGCAAAAATTATTAAGCACTTTCAACAAACGGCCGCACTCTCACGCGAACCGGCGCGCAAGCACGCGAACCGGCGCGCATGCACACATATGTGCAAACTCGCGCGCACATGATGGCACACAAGATACACTCACCACGAAACCATGAAGTCCAAGATTAGATGATGTTCAAAACCAGTAGTTGCAACAGGATACAGTACACAGTAGATGTTATAAATGTTAATGTTAATGATGTTAAATGTATTAAGAAACAAAATATAACATGATTCATTTAACTGTCACAATATACTGCAGTTTATTTTGGACTTAAAAAAAACATTACGGTCAAAAACATTTATTTATTTTTGCCAGTTCGTTGACAATGCAATTACATATTTCAGCCACCAGGGGGAGCATTGCTCCTCCTGCCCCCCCCCCGCAAACTCCGCCCATGATTGAGCCCCGTTATTCCATGCCGAGCAGACGACATTTCTCAGACGTGGGTTTACCTGAGCTGTTTAATGTTGTTGCAGCTCACGTCCATGAGCTTATAGCTGCAGATATTTTTGTTGTAGTCCTACAGAGAATTTTTTTTAATGCACTTGACTTAAATGCACTGTGTTTTTATGAGAGAACATTTTTACAATCTTTCAGCAGGCCAGTCAGTTATAGGCCTGTATTATTATTTAATGTACACCTGAGTGGGGTCAAGTTAAACATTTTATTTTGAATTTTGTTTTATATTGTGCATTGTTGTAATGTCAGTGCTAATAAATATTTTCATAATTTTGCAATTAATTTATTCTTTGTAGCATTAATATTAATTTATGCAATGGTAATGCCTTGATTTTAGTGAGGTTAGTTCACAGCCATAGCCATGAATGCAACGGTACTAATAATTGGCATAATAATTTATTTCGGTGTTTCGGTTTTCGGCCTTGGTTTCTTCATTTTCGGTTTTCGGTTTCGGCCAAGAATTTTCATTTCGGTGCATCCCTAGTCTATATAGACGTCATCCCAGCGTTGACCTCCACCCGTCTATATAGACGTCATCCCAGCGTTGACCTCCACCTGTGTATATAGACGTCATCCCAGCGTTGACCTCCATCCGTCTATATAGACGTCATCCCAGCGTTGACCTCCACCCGTTTATATAGACGTCATCCCAGCGTTGACCTCCACCTGTGTATATAGACGTCATCCCAGCGTTGACCTCCATCCATCTATATAGACGTCATCCCAGCGTTGACCTCCATCCGTCTATATAGACGTCATCCCAGCGTTGACCTCCACCTGTCTATATAGACGTCATCCCAGCTTTTACCTCCACCTGTCTATATAGACGTCATCCCAGCGTTGACCTCCACCTGTCTATATAGACGTCATCCCAGCGTTGACCTCCACCTGTCTATATAGACGTCATCCCAGCGTTGACCTCCACCTGTCTATATAGACGTCATCTCAGCGTTGACCTCCACCTGTCTATATAGACGTCATCCCAGCTTTTACCTCCACCTGTCTATATAGACGTCATCCCAGCGTTGACCTCCATCCGTCTATATAGACGTCATCCCAGCGTTGACCTCCACCTGTCTATATAGACGTCATCCCAGCGTTGACCTCCACCCGTCTATATAGACGTCATCCCAGCGTTGACCTCCACCTGTCTATATAGACGTCATCCCAGCTTTTACCTCCACCTGTCTATATAGACGTCATCCCAGCGTTGACCTCCATCCGTCTATATAGACGTCATCCCAGTGTTGACCTCCATCCGTCTATATAGATGTCTTTCCAGCGTTGACCTCCACCTGTCTATATAGACGTCATCCCAGCGTTAACCTCCACCTGTCTATATAGACGTCTTTGGGATGCTGACCTGCAGTCTGATCATCCGACCACCTCAGTGTTGCTGCCTACATCTGTTTATATCTCTCTTTTCTTATATATCTCTTTTCTTTCTTTATCCAGCTGGTCTTTATGATCCAACTATACAAGTTTTTTCTTTTACTTGCCTTTTTGTTCATTCAGCATTTAATAATAGAATTTTGGTTAATGACATTTGCTCGGGGGTCATGATCTGGGTCTCTTGAAGCGCCTGGAGACAAGTTGGATTTTAATGGACGCTGTACAATTAAAATTGAATTGAATCGAAAACTGAAACTGTCCTTATCTGCACAGAAACAGCAATGATAATAATCAGTGTTGTTAATCACCTGCATTTCTTAGACTTTACTTTAATAATTAAAGATCAAACAGCAGCACTGAGGACTTAGAAAATGGTCATTTTTTTGAGCTTGTTCTCTGACAGTTGCACGATGCTAACAAATATTTGCATCGCAAAAGTAATGTTTCGTACTTATGAACTGCTGTGATGTCATCGTTTCTGCCCTTTTGTGGCCTCAGGCACAGATGTGTAGAGCCAGAGAGGCGACCGAACGACCACTGTGGCCCTGAACATCTGCACCGGTCTGGTAGCACAGCGAGAGCTGAACTTGGATCGTTGCTGGACAGAGGTTACGGTGACTGGTTAGCCACCTGCAGCGCAGGTGACTGGTTAGCCACCTGCGCTGCAGGTTCATGTGCGTCCAGACAGGAGGCCTCAGCGAGAGGGAACGAAAGTCTTCATCGCTCCTTTGTTACTTCACCAGAAGGTCTGGTCTTTTTTGCTACATTTCAAAGTAGTGTTGTTGCTGTTATTCTCAGTATAGGACGGGAAATTAAAGGACAGGGGAAGCGTCTACATTTATAACTTTGTGTTTTTTTTTTTGTTTTTTTTTTTTTGGCACTAGCGGCCTTTTTATTTTGATAGTGGAGAGACAGGAAGGGGGGTAGAGAGAATGGGGAAGACACGCGGTAAAGGGTCTATGAGCCGGGAATCAAACTCGCGACCAGCCGCACGAGGACTGTAGCCTCTGTATATGGCCGCCTGCCCTAACCACTGCGCTACCGGGGCGGCCCATAACTTTGTGTTTTGAGCTGAAAAATAGCGTCAGTGAAATGAGGTAAATACAACAACACACTACGTATCATGCAGGGTCGTTATTTATTTGACAAAAATTAAGTTAAAATTCAATGTTTTTTTGTTATTCGAGGTTAAAAGGTTAACTGCAGCTGCCAGATGCTGCTAATCACAAGCACTTGATTAACTTATCAGCAGCACATGTGAGTTCCTCTGTGAAAGCAGAAGTTCTGTTCGCTGGTCCGGAGCGTTCAGGTGTGCATTAACACAATGACAAGAAGGCAAGAGATCAGCAGTGAGCTCAGAGAAGCAACCGCTGCTGCCTGTTAATCTGCTGTGCGCTTCGGTCTGCGGATGATAGGATTATTTACAAGTGTAATAAAATTCAAAACAGCTGCCAGTATTCCCGAGAGCTGTTTTGTCTTGTCTGAACAAACGAGACTTCTGGAACAATGTTCTTTTGAAAAGACGAGAACGAAGTTGAAAAGTTTAGACGTCTTCTGAGCCCCCATGATAGCAGCAGTCAAGCACGGTAGTGGAGGGACCATGATTTGGGCCTGCTTTTCTTTTTTTTCTTATTTTTTTGTGAGTTGTTGAATGGAATTATCTGTTCGTGTTTAGTAGAATCGTTACTGAAGCTTTTTTGACTTATTATTGAATCACCAAGTGACTGGAGAAGACAAAGAAACTGCAACACATCAGGACGAGGTTGGATTGAAGTCACGAGACATTGTTTAAATGTTGAAATACAACCCACGCTAGAAAAAGCAGCCAAATCAGAGATGTGATGTGAGGACAGTACTGTATTTTCTGGACTATACATTACACTTTTCTCAGTAGTTTGTCTGGTCCTGCGACTTATATGTCAAAAACATCCTCCGTGTCTCCGTGACAACAACAGGACAACGTCAACACTCACGACAACTGAACACTGATACTGAAAAAAATGACAAGAGTAAACCATAAAGACTGAGAGAAGACAAATATGAGACCAAAAAAGAAAAAGCTCTACTGCAGAATTTAAACTGAAGATGATAAAATCTGCAGGAGCAGCCGAAAGTTTGGAGTGATGAGAAACTAGTCAGAGACTGAAGAAAAGCAGAGAAACCTCTGACAGCTATGAAACAATCAAAGAAGGAGAACCACGGACTGAAAGATGGACAGAGATGGAGGGACAAGTCCACAGATGGAGGAACGAGTCCACAGATGGAGGAACAAGTCCACAGATGGAGGAACAAGTCCACAGATGGAGGAACAAGTCCACGGATGGAGGAACGAGTCCACGGATGGAGGAACGAGTCCACGGATGGAGGAACGAGTCCACGGATGGAGGAACGAGTCCACGGATGGAGGAACGAGTCCACAGATGGAGGAAGGAGTCCACGAGTCCACAGATGGAGGAACGAGTTCACAGACTGAGGAACGAGTCCACGAGTCCACCGATGGAGGAAAGAGTCCACACATGGAGGAACGAGTCCACAGATGGAGGAACGAGTTCACAGACTGAGGAACGAGTCCACAAGTCCACAGATGGAGGAAAGAGTCCACAGATGGAGAGATGAGTCCACAGATGGAGGAACGAGTCCAAAGATGGAGGAACGAGTCCAAAGATGGAGGAACGAGTCCACAGATGGAGGAACGAGTCCACAGATGGAGGAACGAGTCCACAGATGGAGGAACGAGTCTACAGATGGAGGAACGAGTCCACAGATGGAGGAACGAGTCCACAGATGAAGGAGTCCACAGATGGAGGAACGAGTCCACAGATGGAGGAACGAGTCCACAGATGGAGGAAGGTGTCCACAGATGGAGGAAGGGGTCCACAGATGGAGGAAGGAGTCCACAGATGGAGGAAGGGGTCCACAGATGGAGGAAGGAGTCCACAGATGGGTCCTTGAACATTTGCTGCTGGAAGTGGCTCATCTACGGTCCAATTATCACCTGCTCTTATTGGTACGATGAGACTTGGATATATATTTATTTTCCTCTTCACGACATATTTTTTTGTCAGATGCGACTAAAACTCTAGAAATTACAGTAATAAATGCCGTCAGGTTCTGGAGTTTGTTTTTTTCTCTCAAATGCAGCAACTGTTGGAATTAAAGATGAGAAGCAATTTTCGAAAGTCAGCCTGAAACAGCCTGACCGAGCCTAAACCGTGCATGAAAATGTACAGGATGATACAGAGTTCATCAATACATACAAATCCATTTGTTTCATGCAAAAACACATTAAAAAACTTTAAATTAACAAGATTTGCACATAAACTTTATGTGTATTACATTTTACAAGTTTCACATCCAAACATTAATTTGCTCAATCAGCCTGCAACAAGCTGTTGGATATTCTGCGTCCTTTTAACATCTTCAGCTGAACAAACTAAATCCACATCAGCAGTGAGTCATGTGTCACTCATGAGACTAAATAAAACTGGCCTGACCTCTGCACGGATGCCAATTTTCACAGCATTCAGATCCCACAAACAGCCGCTGAAGTCACAGAGCAAAAAAAATGCCTTTTGTTCCTCAGCACTTCCTCCCATTGAGCCCCGCGTGTGAATTAATCTTTCTCTTTTCTCAGGGAGCACAAACCGCCGTCATCTTTCAATTACAGCGCGCAGAAGTGAGTGAGTTCTCTTAAAATAGCAACACGGCGCCGCCTTTGGTGCTTCTCCGTGTCGGCCTGGTAGGAACACGTCTCAACGCGGCGAGTGAAGTAGCTGATTTTTCTTCTTTTTTTTTTTTTAAAGTTGAGCGGGAGCTCTCGTGGTCAACAGGATTATCGCTATTCTCGATATTGGCGTGACATCACGCACCATGTGATTGGCCACGGGTACACTTCCGGTTTTAGCGTGAGGGGGCAAACAAACTTGCATTCAGGTGTTTTTCACTCAGTTCCGTCATTTATTTCCATTTTAGCGCCTTTATTGTATTTTAACTTAGTTTGGCGATCGTCACTGGTGCCTGTGGTGGTGAGCATGGCTTACCAACATCAGGATGAGTTGAAGCCAGAGGCTTTAGTGAGGTATAAAGCAAAATTGGACATCGTCGGCCTAGATTTGTGTCCATACAAGCACACAGCCGACCCAAACAATGGCCTCGTTTGGGGTACCCAGATGTGTACCATTACCTCATAAAAACTCCTCATAAGTACATAATTATGGGCTAGATATATTATGGAGTCTCTCGACAGTCACTTGGGTCAGCAGCCCCAGCAGACAGACCTGAAGGATCTATAATGGGGCCTCCCCAAACACGTCAAAATATTAGATCTAAACAAAGAAATTAAAAACTAAAATATCTTGAAAAAATCTGATTTCTTACCTGTTACAAAGTGTGCTGAACAAACATACATGTAGTCTGATTTGGGCATCCATAATTTCCCTGAAGTATTTTCGTCTGCTCTGTTAATAGAGGGTTTTTATGGCGCGTCATCAGCGCGTCATCCAAGTGGAAGTCGCCATCTTGGAGGCACGCGGCAACGTAAACAAAGCGCACACACTGGAGTAAATCTGACGTCTTCATTAAATTATTGCAGTGTTTTCGGCTGTACCAACCAGACAGACTACGAGAGACACTTTGGAGTTTTATAGACTTCCAAAGGTTATTAAAAATCAGGGAGAACAATGCCAGAAGTTGTCAGAGGAAAGGAGGCGCTTGTGGTTAGCAAAGCTAAACCAAGACCTGCGTGGCAAAAATCTGGACAACATCTGAATTTGTTCGGCCCATTTCGTGTCAGGTAAGTTGAGTGAAATGTTGTTAGCTCTTAATTTCACACATGAACAATTATCAAGAAAAAAAGCTCTTAATTTCTAGTCTAATCATAATTACATCCTTTTTTTCTTTTTGTCCTGCTTTTCATCGGCTTGTTTGCTATGAGATCACTGTACTGGCTACAAAAATACAGATAAAAGGTTTGGATATTAATGAAAATTGTACTCAATACTCAACCATGATTTTAAAAGTAACTAAATAGATTACATGGCATAATGAGTACTTGAGCACAAGTAAAAGTACAGACTTGAAAATCTACTCATAAAAGTACCAGTACCCCAAAAAACTTTGCATTGATCCAGCGGTGTGTTTTAGAGATGCGCGGATGACGTATATTTTAACCCGCAACCGCTTCTTAAAATCTCTATCCGCCCACTATCCATTTGCAGGAACGTTTTTTCACCAATTTTCAAAACCGAACCGACCCGCCATCCTTTTTAATAATATGTAAAATATTTTTTCTTATTATTATTATTTGAGTGCTTCAACCGCAACCCGCCCGAATTTAATTAAAGTATTATTTTTTGACGAGTCATCCGCCCGATATGCGGATTATCTGCTCCGCCCGCGGGTGCGCGGTTCATCCGCGCATCTCTAGTGTGTTTACATCCGAGTACCTCCAAAATGGCCGCGCATCCGGGTCACTGACCAAAACGTGACGTAGGTGAAAACCCTCTATAATGGGGCCTCCCTAAACACTCAAAATATTAGATCTAAACATAGAAATTAAAAACTCAAATATCTTGAAAAAATCTTATTTCTTACCTGTTACAAAGTGAGCTGAACAAACATAGGTGTAGTCTGATTTGGGCACCCATAATTTCCCTGGAGTATCTTCGTCTGCTCTGTTAATAGCTAGCAGCCATTTTCTTCTTCTTTCAGGCTGGGAATCATCTAAAATGACAAACGTGGCTGGCGAGCAACATTGTTAGTGCAGTTGAACACACAACAGTTCTTCACCATCTTTCCCCCTATCGTAAACTGCACGAAATCAGACAGAGCAGGCACAAAATGCAAAATGCATCGGCTTCGCCAGCAATACTGAGTGTTTGTATGCCCCCTTAGCCTGGTTGCTACGGCCCGCGCATGCCCGGATGTGTTCAGTGGCCCGGATGTTCGTGGTCGAGAATGAAGTCCAATATGTGTTTAATTTATGTCCGTCGGGCGCTTAATCACGTTAAAACGGGTTCAGGCCTCCCAGACTGAACCTCTCCTGCACATAATCACAAATGTACAACTTTCCCGTCTCCGTCGCCGTCCGGAGAGGAGGCATCCGAGCGTGCCGAGGAACGGGGGGGGGGGGGACGACGAGGAAAGTGTGCGTGAATTTTAATTGTGC
Source organism: Hirundichthys speculiger (assembly GCA_018398805.1). NCBI lineage: Eukaryota > Metazoa > Chordata > Actinopteri > Beloniformes > Exocoetidae > Hirundichthys > Hirundichthys speculiger. Next base: position 284,742 of record JAGFBZ010001678.1, read on the forward strand.
TCGCAGCTACGCAGCCGACGACTGCGGTGACACGCACCAGCGTTCCCCGAGGTATAAAAATTTAAAAATCGACTAAGTAAAAAGGAAAGTTGCCTTAAATGGGGTGGAGGAGTAGAAGGGGGGGTGGGGGGGGCGTTGCACCGGCACATCCAAATGAAGGGAGCGAGAGCGACTACGGGACTCAATTCCCCAAAGATGGTTTATTATTCCACGGCAAAACGAAGCGGGAGCAAGGAGAGTAGTCAGCGATGCGTCAGAG